>JAQJVL010003348.1:0-63092 GCA_035578905.1 Stictocephala bisonia
AAAAACAATTTAATTATTAAATTCTGAATAGAAATGTAATGAAGATCAATGATATTACGAGCCAGATTGAAGGGAAACTTGGTTTATTCAAGTTGTAGATGAACTTAGGAGGAAATGGCTCAAGATCTACATATGGTCCTTTCAAGTGCAAAGGGTTAACAGTTTCATTTAAATATACACATTATAATTCTTATTGAACGGTCTCTAACTTTCCAATCACAGTGAAACAACGAACGTTCAATAAAAAAAGGAGTATGCCTACTTACCTGAAGTAAAAGTGATGGTTTTGTCCTCTTTGAGTGAAAGAAACTTTGATGTTGAGGTACTGAGCTGAGCCAGTCCCAGCAACTGCTAGAGCATGTGTTTCTGCAGTATCCAACGAAATTGTTGCGCCACTTTGGTGAGCAAAATAAATTCCATATGGTGTTGTCTTGATAATCCAATTGTCAGTGATAAGTACTTCTTCAAGTGATTACATTTTATAGTTATTTTATGAACCCTGTAAAATAGAATATTAATTTTTTTACGTTACAGTTTACAAAATACATACGTTGTACATAGCAAAAACCAGATTTCAAGAATACAGAAAGTCAAAATCTATTCATTGAAATGCACATGTATACATTGAATAGTGTCAAATCTTAAGAATAAACTTATAAACTAGAGTAGCAGTTTTTATGTTGGGATTTGACTGATTTCCTCAGTTAATTTTGAAAGTAGCAGTCTAAATATATTAAAACAATATATTTAGAACCATTTGTTGAAGAAGTAACAGTGTTCTTATATAATTTTCAGGCATTAATATAGCCTAATACAATTAGGTCAAAAAAACAAAAAACATTTATACATTATTGTTATATATTAAAATAAATTATTATGCTAAAAGAGATATGTCTATTAAAAAAAATATTAAAACCTGTCACTCAGTAAGAAATCACTGATTATAAAGTTCGTCCAAACTATAAAGAGATAAATCTATGAGGTAACTTTTTAATTTATATTCGTAAGTTGTAAATTTTGTTTCTGATTTTATATTATTCTGTATTATTCCAGAAATATTTTTCCAATCTGAGTTGGCTTTTTATTACAAAAATCAAGTATGTGGTGTTAATTTACAATATATCTCTTAGAATCAGAAAGCTTTATTCTTAAACATCAAGTTTAGAACAGGCGTCATTTCAGTACAATGAGTGTCAAAACAAATAAATATAAGTATACAATAATCTGTATAATAAAATTGGTAAATTAGTTGGTTTCGGCAGTTCTTCATTCCCCTGTCTGTTGTCCAATGTTGTCACGATTACTTGCTTGGACCTCATCGATTGTGTAGATGGATCTTGCCACAAGCCAGCAACGCAGTTCTTTCTTGAGCTTCTTGTCTTCTACTCTCTTTAATTGAATAGGTAGCGCATTATACAATATTGCCCCAGCGTACGATGGCTTCTTGGAAAACAGAGCAGTCCTGTGCGCAGGTAGGTTGAAGTCTAGCCCATTTCTTGTTGTTCGGCCATGTTGGTTGTTGCGAACCAAGTTTAGACTAACAGCATGCATAATGACTTCTTGAATGTAGAGAGATGTGATGGTGAGTATATTGTGATGTTTGTATGCTTCTCTGCAGCAATATCAGCCATCAGTCTTAATGCCCGTTTTTTGTAGAATCATTACTCTCTGGAGGTTGTTATTAGAAGATGCTCCCCAAAGTATAATTCCATATCGTACTTTACTTTCAAACAGTGCGTGATAAGCTGTTCTGGTGGCTGCCAGAGTACTTGTAGATTTTATTCTCCTTAGGGCAAACAGTACAGTGCTGAGTTGATGACAGATTATCAATATTGGAAGTTCCAAGAGAGATGATCATCTAGTATTAGTCCAAGGTGTTTTGTATTTTGAGAAATTTGAAAATCATATGGGGTTGCTATTCTGTCCTTGTTTTTCCCAAATATGATGTGTTGAGTTTTTGCTTGATTGAAGACCAAGTAATTTTCAATGCAATATTGAATGAGCCATGTTGATTGCTATGTAAGTGTTATCTCAAGGAATTCAATCGATTTGTGATATGTAGTCAGAACAGTGTCATCAGCGTACATGACTGGATAACAGTGTGGTTCAATGTAATTAGGTATGCTCACTAGTAAATAAAATGAATAAAACGGGACCATGTACAGAACCTTGGGGGACACCCCGAGTCATGCTAGTGGCGGGCGATATTGCTGTTCTTGTTATTCCATTGATCGTTTGTTGTACTGTTACTACCTGTTTCCGCTCACTTAAGTAGCTCTTGAACCACTGAAGTGCAGTGTCCTTGATACCCAAGAAATTATTTTGGCAAGGACTAAACCGATGATCCAAGCAATCAAAAGCTTTACTTAAGATCAAGAAATGTACTAGTGACCATATTTTCCTCTCTCAATGTTATCAAATAATGTGTTCTACTAAGTTCAGTAAGGGCTGTTGTGGTGGATCGTCCAGCTAGAAAACCATGATTGTCACTCTGTACAGAAGATTATTCTTTAATAAAGTGATTTTATAAGTCTTTTCAGTACAATTTCTCTAAAACTTTGGAAAAACTTGTAACAAGGGAAATAGGCCTGAAATTCTGTAGATTCAGTTTGCTACCTTTCTTGTGTAAGGGGAATACTTTTTGATGTTATTCTTTTTGAAGGGAAGACCCCCTGAGTCAAGTATTTGTTAATTAGGGTTGCTTAGATGGGAAGGCACAGTTCTTGGTTACAACTTTTTATCATTATTTGATGAGACTTCATCTACTCCCAGCTGAAGAAGAAGATTTTTAGGGATAGAAATAATTTTGAGGCACCTCGTTTGAGTTAGTCAGATGAAAAATTAGATAGCAGCAGTCAGTTTTGTCAGATATGTTGTGTTAAATTTTTGGTTTAAAGGTTTTGTTTCTTTAGCGTTTTTCTTCAGCAATCAGACAAAGTAATTCATTAAAATGTTTAAATAAGGGTCAATATTACTAACATTGACATCCCCTATTTTTTAGCTGCCATGTATTGTCATCAGACTGTTTTTTTGGTGCCGTACGCTGTTTATCACATCCCCAGATAGCCTTTGGTTTTGTTGCTATTTGAATAATATGGTCTTGCATTTGCCTTTTTTCCTGAGGTCTCTTAACTTTAATCAAGCTTTCTCTTTAGGATGAAGTCCACTTTATCTTCTAGCTTGTTCTGAGGGAGGTACTTTTCTTATTGCTTTCATAAACTCTTTTATCACTTCTTCCAGGGCTTCATGATAAGGATGTTTTTTGAATTTTTGGTTTTTTAGGCTTGCGGTCATGATGTTTTTAAAGACAGGTTTATCACGGGCTATGCAAATGTGCTGATGAATATCTGAATAGGTTTTCTTCGGCCATGAAGGTACCTGGTAAATCCTTTCCCAGGTCTGCAGTTGCAAGTAAATCTTTAACGTAGGAGTTTCTTGCATTTAGATGTCTTCTTGTTGATGTGGTAAGTTGTTCTGCTCGACTCCTGGTATTCAATGTTGACTTGATTAATTCTGAATAGGTTTCTTTGCTTGAGGTTCCTGTAAAATACTTTCCCAGGACTGCAGTTGCAAGTAAAATCCTTTAAGAACTTAGGAGGTTTCTTGCATTTAGATGTCTTCTTGTTGATGTGGTAGTTTGTTCTGCTCGCTCCTAGTATTCAGTGAGGTGTAGTTGTCCTGTAAGGTCAGAGTGAGGCCTGAGACGAAGAATATCGACAATGAGCCTTGTCTTATTCTATGTTGGTGCAGACCACATCAATAGATGTGCTAGACGTTGCTGGAAATTCTTGTAGGAGAGAGGTTCAGTCTGGATATCTCATACGAAGCAAGGAAATTCATCAAAAACAATCTTTATCTCTACTTGAAGCTGTCTAAGCTTGTTTCTGTTGATATTTTTAGTTTATTTATTTGCATGCTTTAGAACAGTTTACAAAACCAGTTTACACTAAAGCAGTTCAATTTATTCTAAAATTCATGCTGGGGATTCTTGAGCTCACTTCATCACTATAATCTAAATCAAATATTACTCTTATTAATAGATAGTTAAATAAATACTAAAAACATTATCAACAGTAACATGCTTTTTAACCTAAAAGTAATATTAAATACAAAAAATATAATAAATAACAAATGAGAAATATACCGACTCTGAAGATTCATAACAGTAACTTATATTGTATAAATTCGGTAGACTGATCATTCTACTAACCAATGCAAACAGTAATAAATACAATTTAACCTTAACAACATTTAGCGCGCATACAGATTTTCCGGACCACATAAAAAATAATATATATATCAGAAAAATAAAACAAATAAAAAAATAAATAATAATACTAATAAAAAAATAATACAAGTAAAAAATGGTAGATCAAACAACATCAGATAACAATATATCTACAACAAGTCTATAAAAGTAAAAATAGTTATACATTATAAATATACCAACACTGTTAGGCATTTTGATTTAAAATAGTTTGGAGGGTCAAAAAATATATCAATTTCCTGCTCACTAAGATTAGTAAATTATAAGCTCTCATGAACAGAAAAAGAGGGAAAAAGCATGAGAGGCAGTGCGGCAGTATGGGAGAGTGAAAAAGAAGTTTTATTTCTCTTTTGGAAGGTAGGCACACGGATAGACAGACCGGCCAAGCAAGCGGCATCATCCACCTCACCACGGGCCAGTCTACACAGGGAATACCAGACCCATGAGTGTCCTCCTCAGAGACTAGCTCCCGAAACCCCAAACATCACTACAAAAATCACGATATGGAACCCACATAAGTGTAAAATTAAAACATGTTGTAAAATAAAAACTCTAAAAAAATCGCTTCTGAACTCTTTCGAGTGCATCTCGTAAGTTGTTGGAAAAGGTTCCAAATTAACTCTCCACTCTCCAACCTGACGCTGACCAAAGAGTTGTACAGGTTAACTATGGTTTGAATATTTCGAAAAATTAACACTTTGTCTAAAGATCAATCCATCATATTACTACTTTACAGCTATACATGATTTCGACATGATGATAGAAGACAATGTATAGTCAATGAACTCCAAAATCTTTAATCTGATTCACTCTAGTTAAATGCATTTCCATTTAGGAAATAGTCCTTATTCCATTAATCTTGAGCACTTGTAAAAGTTCATCAACTGACGATTTTGTGACATTAAAAAGGACATTTATTATTGGATACTCCATTCTAAAACATTGTCCTAAGTCTTGTTGCAAACTAATTGTATCCACCAGGGCTCCTAATTTGTTTAAATAATTTTAATATCAGTCCAGCTAATAGTATGGCCTTTGACGATAAGATACAATCACTTTAATCATTGATTAAAATAGTGAACAGACAAGGCCCCCAAATCGAGCCCTGTGGCACACCAGGACAGAACATTAAATGTATGTATGAAATTCCGTTGTACCAAAAACCAAATTGACTCTAAGTTCAAATGTATGATTAAAAGAAATACAACAAGATTATTTGAATTCCGTAAAAAAATGCAGCTTGTTTAACAAAATTGAATGGTCTACATTGTCAAACGCCTATGGCCCTATTTCAATAAATAAAGCATCAGTACGGTCCCATAAACCACCCCGATGAAACATAATTAATGAAAATTTAGTAAGTTTTTGTGTTGACTGATCTTCCGGGAAGAAATCCGTTTTGACAATCAGAAACATAATTTTTTAAAGTGACCAAATAAATGTTTATGTATACATCATCTCGAATATTTTAGCGTAACGATAAAACCGCCACTGGTCTATAGTTTATTTATTTGAGTCTTTCTTACCACTTTTGAAAATAGGCGTCCTTTAGTAATTTTCCATTTTTACAGGAAATATATTTAATGTTAAACTTAAAATTAAATAAAAAGTGTAAGGGGCATAAATTAATAATTCGAACATCCTTTAACCTAGTACTGTGGGAGCAATCAGGATCAGTGGTACGTTTTGATTTAACTTTTTTAATAGCAATCCTGTACATCCTGACCAGCAAAGGCGAGGCAGTGTGAGAAAAGACACGCCGGCCCGACACGGCCCCTCCACCGCGCGCATCCACACTAGCCTCACCTCACGTAGCATTCTTACACCGAGGCTAAAGTAATCTGCAAATGCAATCGCCACCGCGCTCCGTTATCATGTTTAACACCATTGTACTCCCATAACATAGCTTCTTTATTATCGGTCGTTTCTATCTTTAATAAAATTCCAAAATTACTACTATAATATATGTAAAATTTTTCCAGATGTGCGTATAATTTCTATATGCTGTATTTATTTCATTATTTTACTAATTCGTTGTGTTTTAAATAAGTTATAGAATTTGTATAGCGCCAGATTTTATTTCCACCGTTTTCTCAATTTTTCTTTAAGTTTCAAATTTAGATATTATTGATGGTGTAAACCGAAAGGTATTTAGAATTTTTTTTATTTTTCCTCAAAGGACAAGATTTGTCAAGGATTCTATAAATTTGGCTGTAGAACGATAATCAACAGTCTTGATCAATATTTGAAATGTTGTATAAAAATTGCCCAGTCAATCACAGATAAATTCTGAAATATTTGGAGGAAGTTTTTGCTCTACGGTAACTAATAATCCAGCTGGCTGAGTTTTGACCTTGACCTACAAGATAACGGAGCAGCGACCACAATGGGCTCACCTACCATGGCTGGGTGATAAGGGTCTTCCCCCACCAACCTCTCCTCACTTCTCGATACCGTTCTTCATCTGATATCGAAAATTATTAAATCCAAAAGTCCTTATTTTGAAAGATTCCGAAAGTCGGTTTTCAAATTAAATTATGCAGATTTAAAATACAGATAATTCTTACACAGCTTCATCGCCGTTCATTTAAGTTGTATTTTTGGCCCAAAAACTGATAAATTAAAAATCACCTAAAATGCAGGGATTGTACAATTTTTTGACAGTTTAGCTGATAAACAAGTCAAAAAACATGTTGGTAAATCCCAGTAGTGACCTCGCCTAAAATAAACCACACAAACGTAGATATTATTGCCATTATTGTTCGAAATATTTACGCAAGCACATTCACACCCCGGGATTGTGTCATTAAAACTGTCCACTCCTCGTGCCAGATTAAATCTGCTAAGATACCGGCCAAACAAAACCCCTCCCGCCTCCCTGCTCTCAGTTACCTCCAGATTTCCTATCACATCAAAAGACATTCGTAAAAATCAGAGAAAAGCTCAGAAGAATTATAGTTAATGTTGTAAATTTGTTTCAGTTAAAGCTACTAGGTGTCATAAATACATGACAAGTAAATTATTAAAGAATCATTATTTTTGGGGTTCTGATCCCTCACATTTTGAAATAAACTTAAGAGTTCAAATTATTATGATTCATTGTATTTTATTTTAACATTTATTTAATAATATCCAATTGCCCAATCTATGAATATTTTAAAAATCCCTGAATAATAAACCATTTATACATGCAAAAAAAAAAAAAAAATTCATAAAAATATAAGTTGCAATGAAATAAATACGAATAAATAATAAATAGCACAAGAACACATAAAAAATAAACTAATACAAATTAAATAAATACATTTTTCAAAATAACACAAACAAGTTACTAATAAAGGATTTACTAATTAAGGAATAACATGCAAAAAATTAAAGAGAATAATATAAATGTTTACTGAACTGTGAAACAGATATGAACATTACTACATCATTCTGTATAGAAAACAGTAATGCTACTCAGCAAACAAATCCAGTTACATGCGATTCCAAATCCTTTGGTAGACGCAAATCTTGATGGCCGCCGATCCCATCTCACGTCGTGTAAAAATGTTACAGTTGGCAGTCCACACATGCATGTATCCCATTTCCTTCGCCTTTACCTGCGTCCTCTTTTAACACTACCCTGTTCGACGGCGTCAGAGACTCATTGCCGAACAACGGAGCTCTCATCGCTGTATACCAGATCGGAGGCTTTCAATTGCGTTGAACCTTTACGCTTGTTCAGAATTTTGTCCCTTATCGAGCCGCTTACAAATACTGATTATATAGTCTAGGTCGTGGTCCGGAGATTTTACCCATCCTATGCACAGCAATCATTAGGTTGAGAGACCAGTCCTACAAACTGAAGAGCCAGCTTGCAAGACGTCGCACAACAAGATGATGTTTTTCGTTCTTTTTCGCTCCGGAGATGCGCATACACAATTAAATTGTTCCTGTGTGAATATTGTTCTAGGTCTCGATACCATTTGCCACTGCCTGTACACTGTTGTTCATTTAACGGTTTTTGCCTCACTAATTTTTAAAATGTCATTCTCACAATTAGCAATTTTTTAAGTCCTTGGCCGACATTAATTGTTTAATTTCCTTAATATTCACATGACAGTATTCATCGATGCGCACATTACCCTTTCTGCTCATTTTTGATATCACTGATTGTCATTAGAATTTTTCTGAAGATTGTCAAAATTGAATTAAGTTTTAAATCAATAACTTGTAGAGTAGGCGCTGCCGCAGGTTTCAACTAGTTTCATTCTTGAGCTAGCAGTACTGCGTGTCTGTGACCTTGAGCTCTTCAGTCATGGCGGCCGGCTGATAACACACTATTCCTACCGACTCCAACTAACATTAATCTATGAAAATATAAATAACTCGTTGCACTTACAATCTAGAACTGGTGATCAAAATGAACTGTGTAACTCATTAAAACTCACTGAACCAATTGCCGTATAGACCCCCCCACTGATCACTATTTACATTGTAAAAAACGAGTGGTAAATCGGAGGCCGATTTCAGAGCGTGGTTTTACAGGACACGTCATCCCCTCCACAGTTTTTTCCATAGAGTCCAACTAAGGCAGATACCGCCATTATTGTGAGGTAATCTTATTTAGAGCTATGGATAGAGTATCATGGGCGTCGCTACAGAAGCAAGGGGGGGACAGTACAACCCCAAATTAGTAAAGGTGCTTTCTAATTGTTTGTGCTCACTTTCTGATACCTGCCATTTCACAGTCAGCTCTTTACTAAGGTTTTTCAATGGTGAGACTTTGAACTTCGGCCCCAAAATGTGTGTGTTTATGAATAGCCACACCTCCTTTGAATTGATTTGTTTCTAACTGAAGGCTTTTACCAGGTTTGTAATTGATTAAACAAGCGTGCTTAATATGTGCTGTCATTTAATCCATGTTCATAGTACCAGTATTATCCGGCTAACAGAGCTCAAGAAAATGGTAAGTTGGTCCAGCTAATTTGAAAGTCTTCAATGTTTTGATGTAAAATACAACATTCTTAGTTTTGAGTTTATGAAAATACGACTCCTGAATATTCAATCTTAAATGGAATTCCTGCGTCTTACTTCTAAAAAAGTTAACCCCAGTAGAATCTAAAGTCATAGTTTTATGTTCTGCACTCGTGTTTTCAGTTCCTGTGGAAGTTTGAGCTAATCTTGGTTTTTCTGAAGGGAGGACCTGAGTATTGTTGCTTTCCTGAGGAATTTAGTGTTAATTTTTTGGATATAATTTTCCACTGAGGTTATTTACATCGGGTTTTCAAAGGTTTGTGGCATACTTTGGCTTTACGTAAGATTCCGTCTTAGATAGTCTGGCAGGAAACACACCAATCCATCTGAGTATTATATGGATTTTGGGTATACGTTGATACGCTGTGTGCTAGTCATCTGCGGTGATTGAAGGAGTTGTTGACTGTGGTGTGTCTCATTGCTCGTCCAGTATGTTGGGACTGGGCAGGGTTACAGTTCTGCGCTGATGGATAGCTGTTTTGTGGTTATTTAAAACTTCCTACTGTGTATGAGAGTCATCCTTCTCACCCATTTACAAAGTGTTATCAGTGCTCACAGGTGTGTTGTATGTAAACTTTTTTTATGTCTAGAAATAGCTACAACACAGTGTGGGAGGGAGTCATAGATATCCTTCTGCTTTGTTTTGAGTACAGATTACTGCCAAGTGGTCGCCTGTTATTCCTTGGAATTCATGCGCACCGTGGAGACAATTTTTTTTTTTTTTTTTTTCTAATCCAGTCTGCTAAGCTCCCACTTCTCGGACTGTTTGAAAACAAGAAAATGACAATGGTCTCGGTTCTACCTGCAATTTGTAATGTCATCCAGATGACATTAATTTTTGTTTCCGCTGTAACAAAATTACTAGTTGACATACCCCTATTCATAGACGCGGGTGAGAGCATGTTGCCACACTTAGGGTGCAACGATAAGTCAAATTAAAGGAACTTTGGTTTACTTCCACTATCTCACAAATAATGCGTACTTGTATGCTGTGCGAAGTCCTATTAATCGTAAAGGAATCTGATGCATGTCGCCCAGCAGCATGGCATCAGAATACCTGCCAAAGTGCAGGCAAATAATATTTCCCCAGCAGGGACATCAAATGTCCTCTACACAATGACTCTTTTATACTGGCCGCCCATTTTTAGGTGTTGAGTTTTGTTGATTATCAGTGAGTGTAATTGTACGGCATGAGTCCATTTATTTTCTTGCTGGATATTTCTGGTGTTTATCTTTTAGTCGTCTGCGAAGTCAGCTGCAGCGTCCCTAGTTGAAAGAGTTAACAAGTTCACCGTCATTGTCGATTGTTTAAAGATGAAGGTTGTTTTAACCACACCCGAGTACTCCTTTGTACCAAAATGGAACTTATTTCACCTGTATTGTTTATGTCAACTTCTTTGATGGCGAATTGAATAATCCAGCTGATTCATCGACCTCAGTGTCATCGAAACCAGGAGGAATATATTTTGCCGGTTTAATGCTTGGGTTCAACTGAGTATTTTAGTTTGTTGTAGCATAATAGCTTGTAGCAAATCGTGCTCCATCAAAACCAAGACTATATTGCCTTACAGGGGCTCTTTTCCATCAGAAGATCTCCTGATTTCAGGTTGATATGTTATAGTTAGATTTGATGTTTCTAAAGTGTTTTTCAGTGATTGTCTATTGCCGTGACCTTTACTTAGGCAGTTGTCCTTTATAAAATTGAGACAATTTTTTTTGAGATAGGTGCCTTCTTCTTCTGCCCAAGTTACTTTCAGTTCCTCCATTGCTGCCTAGAGAAGCCTATAATTTTATTTTTCACCAGGGAGCAGCCGACATTGTGGGGTCGGAGACAGCAATGTCATGGTAACAGGTTGAGATGCAGTTCCTGATCTCCTACGTAGAGTATTTGCCCCTTGTAATTCGAGCTAGCCTCAGCTGAATTTTTAGAGCAGTTTTCCAGAACTGGTCGCTGAATTTTTTAATTGCTTTGTCATTGAATGTATAACCTATATCTGTGAAAGTAGGCATTACTATCAACTGCATGTTATGTATTTTGGATTATTCCATTTTGATTCCTGCTGCAATTGGTGAGTAAGGGGTACCACATTTTCACCAATAACCAAAGAAAAAAGTAAAGGGAATTTAATGCAGTCCGTTTACAATCAACTAGGAAATTTGAACAATTGCTTTCCAAGTTTATTCGAGATTGACGAGTAGCGATATAATGAAAAGGATTCTATGGTTGTAGTTAAGAGATGTAAAGTATATTGTAGGAAATTGTTTTTTGTCTGAGCCCTTTTTGATATTTCGTTTAATAAGTTGTAGAGGTTAGTTGAAAGTAGCAAGTGTTGTATCTCTTGCCATAAAAACCATACCACCTGCAGCTTGCCAATCTTTGTCCACTATTTTAGTTTGCGCTGTGAATCATTGGGTATTCATGAAATGTAGTGAAGAGAAAGATTTCAAATTAATAATGTTTAGCTAAATCTGTAGGGTTTAGAAAAGATAAGCTTCCCAGTGTTAGAGTTGACAGCCGTGCATCATATACCTAGTATATTGTATGTGTAGAATATCAGCCAATTCCAATAAATTATTGCTTTTCCTTTTTCCTTATTTATAATATTAGTCATAAACATATAAATTTTACTATATAAACTGTCCAATTTATAAATGAATTAAGTGATCCCTGACTGGTTCTAGAAAGTTAAGTTTAAGCTGATCTTATTGCCCATTTTAGCAATTTATGAATTTGTTATAAATACTATTTTTTGTTAAACCATACAACATATTCCTAATCTTATGTGTGACACTAATATTGAAAAGTAAATAGAGTTTTTAGTATCGGATACATAGCAAAGGAAGGACATTTTCCTTTAATGTTTGTAAAAACCAGAGTTTATTTTTTCCTAAAAACATTTTTAACCCATTAAGGAGTGACTGATAGTTTATAGACTTGAAATGAAAGCGGGTTCGTCCAGTATACAAGCCATGTGTTACATGTTATTATCATAAGATAATGAAGTTTTTATTATTATTACACCAACTAACATAGTGACCTAACGAATTTGGTGTAATGCTCATTTAAAATTATATACCGACACAAACTAATATTTTACTCGTTTTTGGTGTATTTTTTTAAACGTATAAAATATTTAATTTAGAAGTAAAATAAATGCACTTTATGTGTATTTCAAACTGTAAACCCTTTTTGTATATTCATTTGAACTGAAATGTTCACTGTAATGTATCTGAAAAACACAGTAAGTTATTTTTTAAGTAATATTATAATATTAAATTGTTATGTTAACATGATGTGTTCTTGAACCATAGTATCTAGGGAGATTTTTTCAATGACATGAACATAATAATAATATAGATTATAAAAATGTGTTGCAGGGGAAAAAATAAGTATTAAATTTGTACAAGGTTGGATTTTCACAAATTAATTAAAATACATTCAGTGATTTGTTAAACAATGTATCAATTTAGAAATAAGTTGCTATCTGTAAAAAAAAGGCCTATATAGAATATTTTCAATAACGGCATCATTATCATGCGACTTTAAAAGCCCGGTTGCCCTCTACAGTACGGCCTGGTAGAACGCCTTACAAACCAGGTTAGACAATGGGCTCATTCACATTCAAGTCTGTAACCATGATTACTGGTAACTCCTTAAAAATAGAAATGACGTTCCCAAAATACGTTGCATTTCAAGTTGCCGGTAAAAAAAAATAACGACGTTCTGGAACGTCTATTCTTTGTTTATGTGGGTTAAATTATTTTATTGAAACCTTTTAGCAGTTTAATTTTTTAAAGAAAGACACTACGTTTGAGTGTAAAGATGTAATGTGGCTCTTTGTATACACACCATGTAGTCATGGAGTTTTCATACTCCAAAAGTTATTCAAAAAAACAATTACTACATCTAAACATGTTCAAATGCATATTTTTTTATGAGTCAATAGTCAAACTCTTTATTAACATGATCTTAAGAGAACAGTAATAAAGGGTCAGGAATCAATAAAATTCCCTTTCTCCATGTAGAAGGGTCTCTCCTCAACCATTCCGTCAGTGCTTCTTGAAGTATTTTGGTTCTTGTTGCTTCAAGTCGTCTGGCAGCTTATTGAAGTACAGGGCTCCTTTGTATGATGGCTTTTTTTTTCATAAGCTTAGATGATGTATGGCAATTGAAAGTTGTGGCATTACCCTTGTGTTGTGTTGGTGTATGGTTACAATTCCAAACTGTCCTTAGTTTGACTGCTCGAAGAATCATATCTATGATGGTACAGCACACAACAGTAAAGGATCTTGAAATGCTGTAAAGGTATCTCTATCAGCTTTCTTGGATTCGAAGTGTCCAGTCATGCATCTGAAGCTCTCTTCTGATGTTTTGATAACTCGCTCAAGATAGGTAGTGGTGGTCAACCTCCCCAAATGCCAATCCATAATCTTAGATTGGGACTCGAAAAGGGCAAAGTAGTCCAGTCTTAGTCTATTTCTATGCCACTTTACTGCTTGATTCTGCGTAAGACCTAAATGCCTGTACATAGGTTTTTGCAAAGTTTATCGACATGAGGCTTCCAGTATAAATTGAGTCAACTATGAATACCAGAGATGTTAAGTGTAAGATTTTACTTTCTAGGCGAAAAAAATCAGGAAGCGCAAAGTCCAATTTCTGTGTTTATATCTTTCCTAAATGGTGTAAGAACTCCACGTAAGAGCATCCACAGTACCTGGGAGTAACGTTAATCAAGCTGCTGACGTTTAAAAAACCATCTTAAAAAAACAGCAGCTAAAAATTGGAAACGGGCAAATGTATTTCACTGTATTGCCAGGAACAACTTGGGGAGTCCAACGCACAATTCCAGCGTACTACTGGCATTGTCACTGGTCTATTCAGCTGCTGAATATAGTGCACCATTTGGCTAAATAGTGTTCATACTAAAGCGGTCCGATGTTCCAACTTATTAGTCATGACAGCTATTATTGGCACATTCATGGTCAACCCCAATTCCTTGGCTCTCAAAGCTGTGCAATATAGCCACCTCACAGATGATAAGGCATCAGAGCACTACTTAAAGATTCAATATAGATCTGGAATCTTCCCTACGTCATAACGGTCGCTTAAAATCTCGAAACCCACCTCTACCGTTACTGCTTTCCATTATGAGCAGATCAAACTTCTCGCCCAATATCACTGGGCTGTAGCGTGGAACAATATTTGATGACGAAATAAATTCCTTATTAACGAACCGTCAATAAACAGTAGGTGGATGAACCTCCCCTCTTAGGGAATGGACTCAGTTAAATTGGTTCCGAACTGGCGTTAGCAGATGCAATGTACTGAAGTATAACTGGGGGATTTGACAATTATATCAGTCATGTGTATTGCGGTGAGTCTAACCAAAACAAGGATCACATAGTTATAGAGTGCCCCTGCGCTCTTTTACGGAGGAATTGTCACATACACAGAATCATTAAGGCAGGTGTTAGATGGCTCAATGGATTGGATTAGCTTTTGTGACAGATACTTATATTTTATAATCAATGATATATATATATAAATAAATATATATATATATATAGTAATTTTGTTTTTGAAATTTGTTAATGATGGCGTATCAGATGAGGGAGACAAAGGTAAAGTTAGGACATTTGCCATCATTACATGAAAAATACAAATCACTCACTGGTTTTGTATTTTTACGTAATGATGGCACAATGTCCAAGTACCTTTGTCTCCCTCAATATATATAATCATACTTTTAGACATTTATCCAAATATACAACGCAGTTTTATAATTAACAAATGATAGCTGACAACAAACCCATACGATATAATAATCTAAAAAAATGATGTAAATAAGATAAAAATCATAATAAAATTTCAAAAATGTTACAAGAAATCCTTGAATCGCTTGTAAAAATGTTAAAAAGGTTACACAAAAATTTATTTTTGATAATTATGTAAAAAATAAACTTGTATAGTAATATAAACAAATTTGTAATGAAAGTACTAATTACTGTATAAATGTCCTGGGCAGCCCTGGACGACAGTGCATCACCTTTGTTTTCAATTTGTATCCTTGCCTGGACTGGAATGATGGAACAGCTACCACACAACTCAGGACAACATTTTTTCTTAATTTTTTAGTTTAGTTGGAAGAAAGAAAATAGGGCTATAAATACTAGTAATTATGTTTATATTATTACAATGTCATGTGACAAGAATTTGTAGCTAGTAAAGCTATATTTATTTATCAATATAACCACATTTTATTATTTAAAAAGATATTTGTTTTGATTCTTATAATAGTTCTGAGGAACAAACACAGGTCACACCATGTACTAAGTTACAGTAGAAAATTAAATAAAATTAAAAAAACACTGTATACCAATATCCATTGATACTGATACAAGAGTTTGAGGAAAATTGCATGTATTATTGATTGAATACTGGAGATGAGATTTGACGAGCATTACTGTGGCATTTCTTACAGAGCTGTAAATGAAAATTACAGATTTGCCAGTAACGCTGTCTACAAGAGCTGATGGAGTAGAGCAGACAAAATTTTCCAATAGTGCAATGGGGTTATGTTCAAGACAACAATGTTGTTTTATTTAAAAACAATTGGCAATTGGTGTACCTTCTAACCCATACATACACATACAACGCAAGTTTACAAAAATTTTATATACTTTACAAGATTTCATAAAACCAACCTGAGAATATTCAAGCATTTACAATTGATGCCAAGGTCCTCCAAGAAGTATTAGTATTGGCAGAACAATGATAATTGATGTGATACAGTGGTGGTTCTCCCAATTGCTTTTCTGCTCCACCCATAAACTGCAACGCTGATTAACTAATAAACCAATACCCACAGTTCCCAATTATATTTAGTCAGAGTTAGGGCCTTCTTCCACAATTGGGGATGATTTGTCACCCATGAAAAAGGTAGCCTGATAACCTGTAAGAACAATCATTGGAATGTTGTGAAATAAAATGTAATTTACATTTCTTTTACCTTCACACTACACTAAATAAAAGTACAATAATTTCTCATTAAATTAGAAGACTTTTTGGCAACAAAATAAATAGGAATCTTTAATCTTGCTCTAGTAAAATAAATGAATGATTAAAACACTAGCTAAGCCTAATATCCAATGTGAGGGAATTCACATGTACACATGAAATAAATATTTGTTGTTTCTTGTTTCACTGTCACACCTGAAAGGTATATTAAACCCTTAAAAGCAATGTGAAATTAATAAGTAATGTACATAGCTGATTTTAGCTCAGCAATGAGGCTTGCAGAGTAGCTAAGCACAGGTTCCAAACTGTGGTTACACTGACCCTTTAAGTGTATGTGAAGTATTGTCGATGGCCTAAGCGGAGGAGAGACAATACCTGTTTAAGCTCAAAGCGCAGGGGGATGTGAAGGAATCTTTCAAGTTGCAGGAAAAGCGAGGGATTTTTTTGTGCCTTGTATGTGGTCACATCACTGATCGTCTATTACTGGTCTATCGCTGCTCACACAATTGCATGCAAGGCGGTTTACAAATTTTTTTTGTCATCTGTCACGTTATTTCTATAATTATTTTATTAGTTTATTAATCAGTTTTAAGTTTTTGTGAATGTTTTGATCTCATAGTGGATAAATTGGTTATCCAGTCTTCAAGTGTACAGTAAAAAGTACAAGAGAATTCAACCACCACATGATGACGGTTATACTTCCTCGTACATCTACATCCAATGATAAATGTTCTCCTGTGCAATTGAGCGACGCCTATTAGCGCAACAAACTTGCTATTATAAATCAAAAAGTGTAAGTACGAATGTTATGCTACTTGCCGTATGGTATTTACTTATAACGAGGTCCATGATAATGAAAATTAGGCGCAATGCGTACTTTTTTTAGAAACACTTCTCACTCATCTATAAACCATCTCTTTTGAAGCGACATATCCAAACAAAACATAAAAGAATTACTAAGATAAACCATTGGATTTTTTTCAAACAGAAAAGAATCTAACTGAAAGGCAGTTAAGAAAAATAAAAATTCTTTCACCAGTATTAAATTTAAAAGCAGTTTAAGCCATCCCTATACAAGTATATCTTAGAATCAACCAAGGATGGCAAACCACCATAACATTGGAGAAACATACTACCAGCAGTTTTAAAGATATTTGGACCAACTATGAAATGAAAATGAAATGAAAAACGTCTTTTATTTATATTCAAGAGGCGAGAAGTTTAGGCTGGTATGAAAAAACAGAGCCCTCTCTACCACTTAACCTCAAAAAATGTTAGGAGAAAAAGAATTAAAACAAATGATTCATTTTCCGCTTTCCAAAAATACAGTTCAAGAAGAATAAGTGACATTGCTAGTCTAAAGTAATGGAAACGAGAATCATTAAGATAAAAGAAAGCAATTATTTGCTATTCATTTGATTAAACAACATACATAACTAACACAGCTTAACTAATATGTTATAGTTAGGTATGAAGATGGGAATACTTTAGGAAAGACATGTTTGTTTGCCAAACTTACCTTCACAACACGACTGCAGACGAATATTTGGAAAATTAGACAGGTTCATCCAGAAAATTGATTAAACTGGAAAAATTATCTTATGGAATTTGCACAGATTGGGCAAATGAATTGGCTGGATTTTCATAGGATATTGTGTACTCAGTGCAACAATGTGAAGCCCAACAGCTAAAATTTTACTCATTATAGTTTTTCACCGGTGAAGATCTGACTACAAATAGATGTCCAGTCGTAGCTTAAAACTGTATTAAATGAGGCAGTAAAGACTGTAAACCTTCATCAAAGCCAGAGTACTGAACACCCGTCTTATTCAATACTTGATTCATTACTGTATGATATGGGTAGTATTCACAAGCAATTACTTCTAAAGAGTAAAGTGGAGTGGAAGCAAAGAAACTAAAAGTTTCATTGTTTCGTTTGTTGAAGGAAATTAACTTCTCCTGAATCAAACCATTTTGAATGACATCTGATTCATTGTAGCTCATCCATCTAAATTTAGCAAATACTTTTCCAAGGACCAACTTAAATTTGTATTCATGGATTATAAAAACCTTTTGCTGACATTTAGAAAATCATGCAAGAAAAAACAGCTTTTCTCTGAAACACAAAGATGAGCATTTTGAATTAAACTACGAGTTGGAATTGAAAGAGGCATTTAACAAAACCACACTTATTAACTTTTGGATTCAACGACGCACAGAGTATGGTGAATGCTGACAAAGCTTTTGAATTTTTTACCCTGTTCCTAACTTCATATCAGTGAAGCAGGATCTACCAGTTTCTTTATATAAAAAATAAATATAACGATTCATGATACTCATACTCAAATTTGATGCGAATATGAACCTTTAAGCCGTTCCAATCAAGCTCATCCTTTCACACTGAATTACTAATGTTACTTTTTCCAGAACAGATTTTTGTGGGCCTTTATATTTCTGTATTTTGAATAGAATTAAATAAATGTATTAATAAAGTTTCTAAGATTTATTATTCCAACCAATCAATTTGTAGCATTGTAATTACAAAATAATAAAAGATATTGAATTTAGTAATACTTGAATAATTTTGGCTGCACTTAATCTTTGAATCTTATAGAACATAATATTGTTGATAAATAAATACTAAAAAATAGAGAACATGTAAAAAATACAACAAACTAATTGATATGCTTACATTTTAACTTACATAATATACAGTACATCCATCAATGACAAAGCACAGGAATCGTTTTTATTTCAGCTTACTGTTTAATTGTGGTATGAAAAGTTGTGGCTGTCGGTCCGTGAGATGTACACCATTATATATAAATTTTATATATATATATATAACAATATTAATATTATATTACACCATAATATAAATATATATATACTAATATATATATATACAGTGTGTGTAACTTAAATACTTGGACAAACTTCAGGAGGTTGTTCCTGGTGTATGTCCTAATATGAACAGTTTCTGTCTATCTGTGTTTTTTAACATTATAATTTTTTTCACAACAACCATTAAAATTGAGTGCTGAAATTTTGGCTTAAATGTTAAAACTAGTAATACTCTATTGAGAAAAACTTCTTTTTTTTATTTGGTCAGCAATGTAAATGGCGGCTAGTTAAAACCGTTGACGTTGAATTCCGCAAAATGTACACCCCAATTGAAAAATTTTAAAAAAAAAAAAAAAAAAACACAAAAAAAACAAATTGTAGGAAATTTAATTATAAAAGTAACGTTAAAACAAATAAAAACTGCATAATTTATGGTATTTTCTGAATGTTTGTTTGTTCATCAACTGTAACGAGATTAAAGAAAATACCACAAATCATTGCATATTTGTTTGTTTTCTAAATAAATAAAAAATAGTTTTATAATTTAAATTTCCTAACATTTGTTATATTTTATTTTATTTTTTTATCAAGGGTATGGTTTTTACAGAATTTAACATCCAAAGGTTTTTAACTAGCCACCATTTAGAAATTGCTGACGAAATTTTATAAAATTTGTTTCTGTAAAAGAGTATTACTAGTACAGCATATGTGGCCAAATGTTTAACAATCTACCTTTTATTTTTGCTGAGAAACAGACAGAAAAACTGTGAATCAACTTAGAACATATGTTTATAGGAACTTTTTTGTTTGTTTTGACCCCAGGACAACCTTCTGAGTTTTGTCCAAGGTATTCAGTACCCCTGTGTATATACACATTATATATAAAAGAATATATTTAAGTGACTTCCACTATCCCTAAAGAATGCTTTAACAGCAAAAAATTTAAATGTGCAGACTTGTATAGGATCAGCCTGCGCTAAATGAGAAACTAGCCCACCACAATTTCTTGTTGTTGACTTTGATTCTGCGAGAAGCCAACAAAAAGCTATTAAATCTGTATAATTAGAGAGCTTATTTATGAATGAATATTAAGAATTTCACTGATGGTTCTAAATACATAGAAACATATTAAAATAGTTTCTATGTAATTAATTACAATTTTCTTTGTTTGCTGACTGCTACATTTTTATTATCTGCGTAGCCACATTGTGATTTCAAGTCACTTGCTATATTGTGTTAGATAACATTATTTTACATAGTATTGTTATTTACAGACAACGTATTATACCTTAGTTTGCAATTCCAGCAATATTAGACACTTTTTTTTAAATGTGGTTTATTTTATTCTGACATAATATTGTGTGATGCTTACTGCTAATTCTGTCCATGAAATAGTTTAACCTGTATATTAAATGAACATATATTCTGATAAAGAGCAAAAATGAACAATATTATTAGATATTAAAAATCATACAATAGTGTCAAAGTTAAACAACATAATTTTGTATCACATAATAAATATAAATACAGTAAGCCCTCGTTATTCGATCGTAAATGCTTTCGACCATTTCGTTTTAGCCGCCATATACATCCTGAAAATAATAGCCATCTGTTCAAAAAATAATATAAGGATTATTGTTCCGTAAGTAACAACAAATGTATGTATGGCTACCTGGAAGTGTACTGTATTGTTGCTTACTTTACTTTGACTATTGTTGAGAGGATACTGTACTGTTTGAGCAGGCTACATGTGTTGATTAAGTGGAATGTTATTGGAAACATAACTGTAGGTAGGGGGAATAGCGATTACTGTAACTCATGCCATTCATTCAGTAGTTCCTAACCAGTCCCACACGTAATTAACTCGCTGTGGTATTAAAAGGTTTGTTTATATGTTACTTTACAATGCAAGGCTTATTTATCACATTATTCCATTAGCAAAGTAAAGTTTACATATACCGGGTATTCCTAATCTCTTTGGGGATCTTTTTATGGTATTGATTGTGGGAACGAACAAATGCATAATATCCTATTTTAAAAATCCAAATCACTCCAGTACCCGTACAGGCCACCATTTTGTATTTTTTATAAATATTTTTTATTTTAAAAACTATTTAATTTATAAGATCAAATTAGTATACACATTAAATATTACAATTTTCTTACTGAAATAAATAAGAATCAAAAATGTTTAAAATATATTTTCAAAATGGTGACACTTTGACATTTTTGATTCGAAATAACTTTTAAACGGTTAGATAGAAATACAACAAAATTACAAATATAAATTTTTATTGCAAATTTAATTTTTAATTCAAAAAAGAATGTTTTGTATGAAATCAGATTACAAACAAACCAAGACCTGATTATTTTTGGTATTTAAACATTTACATGTGAAAGAGTACAACCATTATGTCGTGGCCGCGCACTCAACCACAACAATACATCAGGGATCTATTCTGATTACTAATAATCCAAAACATTACTACAATAAAGTGATTTGTGACAAATTGTAATGTAAAATGCCCTTAGCAGGCACGAGAAAAAAGTTGGCATTGATGAATTCGTTGTTATTAAATTAAAAATTAATTTTAACCTAAGTAGTGCCTATAAACTAAGAATTTTGTAAATTCTAGGTGGTAGAATTGTTGAAGAGGTGTTGGAATTATTCGAAAGAAAAAAACGAATTTGCCGCTGTGCGCCAGTCACTTTCCAACGGTTTTTTTCCTTTGCAATCAAATGAGTAGGACGAAATTTTGAGCATCGTTTGTAATGTGAAAATTTAATTAAAGTTATATTAATTTATAGTCTAATGCCTTGTATAATATTACTTGTTTTATATATACAACCTGCTTTGCATCACAAATAAATTTTTACCAAAAATTCTAGTTTTTAATTAAAATTTTATTTAATAACGACGAAAATCACATGCAACTTTTTTCTTGGTTGCCTGCTAGAAACATTTTCATTACAATAATCGTTCACAAATCACTTTATTGTAGTGTTTTGGATTAAAGTAATCAGAATAGATTCCCTGATGTATTGTTGTGGTTGACTTGTGCGCACGACTTCATTGCTGTACACATTCACGCGTAAATTTTTTTTATTTTTATTTATTTATTTATATTACATGAACAATCAAGAACAGTAATTTGTCAATAATAAATTATAGTGTCAATGAGATCTGTTGTTCACGATTTCTAGGAACTCCTCCACAGTGTATACTGGGTTGTCCAGCAAGAATTTTCGAAGTGAGTTCTTCAGTCTATATCCAGTTAGGTTCCGTATGTGTTCTGGAAGGAGGTTTTTCAGCTTTTGCAGCCTACATATGTTGGTTTTTTATCGTAGAGGGCTGTTCTGTGTTGGGGTAGGATCAGTCTGGAGGCGTGGCGTGTTGGGTAGCTGTGAAGGTCTGTGTGAGTCTGCGGATGTTGTTTGTCGATATGTAATATGGCTTCGTAGATGTAGAGTGCAGGTACTGTGAGGATGCGTAGATTCTGGTAGGCTCGTCGGCAGCTTTGTAGGGGTTCCAGGTTTGCCATGGTCCTAATTGCCTTCTTTTGTAGTACGATCACTCTTTTGAGGTTTCCTGAGGTTCCTCCCCAAATTATAAGTCCATATCTAATGTGTGACTCTACCAGAGCGTAATAAGCCATTTTCGCTGCTTCCAGAGTGACAATCCATTGTATGCATTTAACGACATAGACACCTGTGCTGATATTTTTACAGATGTTGTCTACATGATGTGTCCATGTGAGCCCGTTATCAAGGGTTATTCCTAGAAACCTAGTCTGGTCCGCCACTGTTATGTTGGGAATACTAGTGGGTATGACTTTTTTCCTGCTGAAATGCATTTGTGTTGTCTTGTCAGGGTTAATTGCTAGATCATTTTGTTTGCTATATATTATAGCATTTTGCAGAGATGCAACAGAGTTGTTATATAATTCCTGGGACGTTTCATTTTTTATTAGGAGGGTTTCATCGTCTACATACATAATACAGCTGGTGCTGTAGTTTTGAATTTGAGCTGGGAAGTCGTTAGTTAATAAAATGAATAGAATGGGTCCCAACACGGATCCCTGTGGGACTCCTCTTTCGACTGATTTGGGGGCTGATGGTACACACTAGTGAGGCCAAATGTAATATGCTGAATCGCTACAACTTGGGATCTCTCTTTTAGGATGCTGACGAACCATTTGTTTTCTAGGCCTCTTACACCCAAATTTGTAAGTTTTTTAGAGATCAGCTCATGCCCCAGGCAGTCAAAAGCCTTGCTATAATCTAAAAATAAGGCTGTTACAAATTGGCCTTTTTCTATGCCGTCGATTATGGATTCGACTAGGTTTATAATGGCGGATGTAGTTGATGTACCCTTTTGGAATCCGTGTTGACTGTTAGTGATTAAGTCATATTGCATGAGATGAGCCATTAATCTCTTTAATACTATTTTCTCTATAATTTTTGAAAAAGTCGAAGTTAACGATATTGGTCTGTAGTTTTTTGGGTCAGTTTTTAGGCCTTTTTTATGCTTGGGGTAAACTTTTGAGATTTTAAGCTTGGTTGGAAAATGTCCTGTGGAGAAAGATTTATCTATGGACGTAAGAGGGGAAGTTAATTCTTCTGCACAAAATTTCACGGTTTTAGCTGAGTATTCATCTGTTCCACTTGATGATTTGTTTTTTAGGCTACGTATGATTTGTTTTACTTCTTCACATGTGGGTGTCAGTTTGAATGATTGTATTAAAGGATTGTTTAGGTTATTCTGGTCCTCTTGTATTCTGTAGTCTCCCAGCTGTTGACGGTTCTATTGTAGTGTTATTTCTGCTGCCTGAGTAAAGTAAGTGTTCAAATGTTCTGCTACCTGAAAAGGGTGATCTATGGGTGTGTTATTTATATTGAGTTTAGGGCAGTTTTGACTGATTTGTTTAGCATGTCTTTCTGAGTTAATTAGATTCCATACAGCCTTTGGTTTATTTTTAGAGGTAGCTATTCTCTGTGCGTTAGCGATTCTTTTTAGTGTCCTTAGTTTATTGTCATATGCCTTTTTTAGTTCTACCATTGTTGTTTTGTCTTGTGCTTTCCCAGTTAATTCGTAGGTTTTCATGGCCCTTAAGAATGCAGTTTTCAGTTCGGCTGATTCTCTATCATAATAGTAACTAGTTTTTCCCTTTCTTTTAGTTTTCCTTTTTGGGCAGGTGATATCCAAAGCAATTTCAAGCACCCCTTGGAAGATGTTGTAGGCTGACTCTGCATCCTCAGCATTGTGGACAGCATCCCAGTTTTTTTATAGAGAGCAGGGACTTGAGTTGATCAAGGTTCTTCTTCCTCATTTGTCGTCTTAATATTTGAGCTGTGGTGTTAGTTTCACCAATATCCAGGTTGCACATTTGAGCAGTGTGATCAGAGAGGCCAGTTTGTAAGATTGCTGTGGTATTGTCATGGTCTGAGATGTTAGTACATATACAGTCAATGGATGTACTTGTATCAGATGTAATGCGTGTTGGTGGAAGAGGAAGCCTTCTTATGTTTTGTGTTGCCAGCTCACTTTCAAGCATCAGGCTGTCGTGGTTGTTAGGTTTTAATACATCAATGTTTATATCTCCTGTTCTGACAAATGATTTGTTATGAGCTTGAGTATGGTCCAAGATGTTCGATATTATGTCTAGGCTAGCTTGAACATTTATGCCAGGAGGCTGGTATACACCCAGGATAGAGATGCTTACCTTTGATTTCAATTTGAGCCATTGCAGCCTCGAATAGCTTTTCTTCGCAGTAGTCAGTTATATCAATTGCCTCTGTACTATTTATTAAGTTGTCTTTGCAATAGATAGCTACTCCCCCGAGCTTGTGTTCTTTTCTGCAGTATTCAGATACTAGTGTATAACCTTCGAGTTTTGTATTTTCAATATCATTTTGATTGAGGCCGTGCTCTGTTAAAACTACAAGTGTGGGGCATATTTCACTTAAAAGGTGGTTTAGCCGGTTAATTTTTGTAGAAAGGCCTCTTATGTTTTGGTGACATATTGTTAGTAGCTCCTTTTTATTGGTTTTTATTCTGGCCTGAGGTTATTGGTTTCAATTTTTGCCGTCTCTATTACATCTTGCAGTTTTTTTGGTGAGTTTGGTATAAAAAAGATTTATTTGTAGTGTGCTCTAAGAATTTACGATACAAGGATTGTTGTTTAACAGCTTCATCAATATGTTTTAAATAAAAGTCTTCAAGTGTATCATTATGTCCCCATAGTTTGACATTTTCTGGTGGGCCATTGTGTACCTTGAAGGTATGTATCACTGGGGTGGGACTAGAGATAGGACTACTGGCAGCTTGATATTTTGCTGCTTGGAGTGACACACTACTGGCAGTTTTCTTTTAGTTTTCTTTTGTATGAATTTGAGTTGTGTTTTTATTTGTGATTAAAAAACAGTGCTTCATTTTTTTGCTGCTAGTTTGATTTTCTTCAGGAATAAAGTTGCTGCTAGTTTCAGATAATTCTTTGGCAGCAGAAGGCAGTTTGGGTAGTTTTTTGCATTTAGCTTTGTTCGATTCAGGAGTTAGATTGCGAATAACATTCTGATTTTTCTTGTTATCAGTCCTGACTACAGTGTTTTGTTGATTCTGCATATTGTGTAGGTAGATAATTAGTGCCCTCAATCACTCCAAGCCTAATTTTCACCCGTTCAATTTCAGCAAACAGGTTGGATTTGCTCTCAGGAATTGGCTCAGTAGTGTTTGTTTGAGTTCCACTGTCAGTTGTAGTCTTTTTAAATTCTACACTACTACTACTAATACTGGATTTCACCTTGTTGAGTATCTTAGTATCTTCTATTAATTCATGTTGCTCCTTTATTGTTTTCTCATATTTTATAATTGTTTCCTCGTTTTCCTTGTCGTATTCATCAAAAGTTACACTGAGCTGGTTTCTTAGTCATCTCTCCATTTCAAGTTGGTGCTCAGCTTCGCTAAGCGCTTGTACAAGGTCATTGACCTTGCTTCGCAAGGCCTAATTCTCATTTTCAAGTGTGTCAATTTGGTCTTGCTGGATAATTTTATTGGCATTAACCAATTTGAGGACCTTTTGAGCTAACTTTGCATTTTTAAAAATTTGATTTTGAAGTTCAGTTCTTAGTTTATTGTTATCAGTGAGCAAGACATTTCCCACCTCTGCAGCCAGCGTGAGAGAGGTCTCCAAATCAGGTTCCTCACTTAGGTTTATTATTTTGTCTTGAATGTCAGAGATAGAATTAGTGCATTGGTTGAGAGTAATATTTGTATTTATTTCAGTATTGGGGTTTGTGCATGTATTGTTGTAATATGTTTGGGCTTCTTTTAAAGCTATGTTAAAATTTTTATTTTTAAAATTGTCTACCTAAGGAGCTCCATAGGTGTGGATATTTTCATGGTAAGGTGCCAAATCAATATTTTTCACTATTGCAGTTTTATTGTCGCCAAAGAAAGAAATGTTGTATTTAGTTTGTTTATTTTCTTTGTCAATTATTTCAAGTATTTTGGCTGGCCAGTAGCAACTTCCCTTTATTTTAGCAAATACTATGTCCCCTGTCTGGTAGGTAGTCATGTTGTTGTTAGCTACTGTTAAAATTACTGTTTGTCAAAAAACAAATTTAGATGTCAAAAATTATTTCAGTTTTTTTAAATAGAGGTTTGGCTGTCTCCTCTAGGTTATATTGGTTAGAGTCAAAATGTTTCAGTTTTTTTTTTTTAATAGAGGTTTGTGTGTCTCCTCTTTGTCACAACTAAAAATATGTCAAAATGGTGTATAATTTAATTATAAACTGTAGTGTTATATAGACTCTGTCAAATATTGACAAGAAGGTACAAAACTGGTGGTTAATATTTTTAATGTCAAAAATTAAAACTGAGAAGCTGTTTTTATAAGTCAAGTTGTTTGAAAGAGTCAGTGCTGAGGCAGATTGTCAATATTGTGTAATGGTTTGATTAATTGGTAATCAAAAGCCTTGTCCAATGCTCATGCAATGCAGTGATTATTGTGGATGAGTTGTTTGTGCTGAGGCTGAGAATGCTGACACTAGATATCTGGGTCAGTGGCCTGGCACACATATGGCTGGGCGACAGTGTTTATCACTTGTCACCTGTTACAAAATACAGCTTGACGTTGATGTCATGAGATCATTTCTTATAGTGATGTCATAGTTTAGTGAAGTCATAAATCTTGATGTGTTGGAACCTTGTTTTCAGTTGTAGCATTGATTTTATACACTGTAGGTTTATATAATCAATGGTTGTAGGCTCCACGTCACTATTTACTTATTTAATATTGAAGTTAGAAATAATAAGTGTTTGTTTGTTTATAGTTGAGAGAAAACTTTGTGGGAACTTAAGTAAAGTTGAAAGTTAATATGTTTATTGTATGTTCTTGAGAAAAGTATTTTTTTAATTTGCTTTGAAAAGTTATACTTCTGGTGAGTAATGTTGTTTCTTATCAAAGATTTAACTTACAGTTTCTGGTTGCACTTTTATTAGCACTGTGGTGATTTTTTGTTGGTTTAATCACTACTAATACTAAACTTTATAAGAGGTCACTTTCACTGAAATGTTACTTGTCGGCCATCTTGGCTTGTTGGTGATCACTCGTTTTCACATTAAAATAGAGCTATTATTTTGCTACGACGAGTCAAGGTATTTTTGTAACACTAAATCAATTTACACAAACAGAATTGCTAAAAAAAAAAACACAAAATATGGTTAAAAGCTCAATCAATAAACCACAAAAAAAAAAAGAAATAAATTCACAATCGCTGTATTATCTTAAGTTTGTAATAGTAATGTATCAAAACTACTAGTTTTGTAGTGATACAATTCAACCATACAATTGATTTTCCTACCACTAAAGCCAAGATAAATTTGAATTTAGGACAAGTATAACAATTTTGTTTGAAATAATATATACTTCTGAAATTAAAGTTGAAAAATAAAACATATACAGAAACGCTCTTGTCCACCTTGTATTAAACTATGAATGCGGTCCAAAAACGGAGTTTTGAGTAATACAAACGTAAAGTTAGTGGGTCTTTTTACAGGTTTTATACAAATAGTGTACGAAAACAGGACATCTCATAGGAGTCGCCCACTGCTCACGCCACTCAAGCATATTTTTATATGTTCGCAAACAGGACAGATGTTTTGGTGTGTTCACAATTTGAACGACTTTACACTTGTTCGCAAACAAGACAGGTACAAGGGGTACAGGTGCAGTCACATATCAACCAGAGAGTATCCTGTCATTCCCACTATTCTGACCGCTGACAAACTTCAAAGACCAGTGCTCAACTAGCACCAAAAGGCTCCCTGGTTGCTATAAAGCCAATGGTTTAGCTTAAACGCTTTAAAACTAAAACTGGAAGACTTATCTGGCCTAATATCACTTTAATAATATTTTGATACAGGCATGAATCATTTCTTATCTAGTAGATTATTAAGTATTTTCTTTTTTGTTGCATGAAATGTGGGGCCCCCCTCTGGACTAAGTTTGTGTGGCCCTGGGGCAATCTGCCCCTGGGGCAATCTGCCCCTTTTGCCCCCCCCCCCTCCTCTGGGCGGCCCTGGATACATCATACATATATGTATGACAATTAATAACACATAATATGTCTCAATAAATTCTTTACATTGTAACACCTTTTTACAGTACAACAAATCCAAATTCTGGCAGGTAACATAATGTGATGCGGATTGTCTACACACGCTTATTGTCCTTCCCTCTGTCAAGAACAGGATGCGCGGGCGTGCCCCAGTTGCGTGTTTTATGGCCTAGGGCCCGTAAAGGGATGCTCGAGTTGCGTGCAGTACCCATGAGGGCCATAAACTAGTGCTCGAGTTGCGCAACTACCTGCAGCCGGTCCATCAACGAAATGATTAAAGTTTCCAATGTACTATATAATAATAAATATTCAAACTGAAAGTAACTTTCTTTGTCATGAATTAAATAAAAATACTAAATATTCTATATCACCAATTAAATAATATAAGTACTAAATAGTAAATATAAGACAATTTACTGTTTTTTAATTATGCAATTTAATCTTAAGTATTGACATCAATAAATTATAGCATTCAACAATATAAGGCCTATCGTTGTAACATTCTGTACTAGATGTTTCTCTATGAAACATAAATTAATCAAATTATGAACTAAAATTACTTTTATTTAATGAGTAACACTTATTCTAAGGACATTTTAGAGGATTTTATACTGTTTTAATGAGTTTTATAGGCATATACGAGTCAGTCAATTTGAATTATGCAAAACCTTTCAACACAAAAGAATATTTTAAATGCTTCTCTTAGAAATTATTTGTTTTCAGATATCTTCATTGTTAAAAAAGAATATTAATGTGTTTGTGTTGTATTTCTGAAATAACATGAAATATGAAGGAGAGTAATATATTTTAATTTATTTAACAACTCCTAACAGAACTTGCCACTTAGTACTAAACACCATATATAAGTTACACCAATTAACAAGAAGGTAGGCCTTTATAAGTTTGGTAATATTTGGAATCAGACCAGTGACAATTCAAGTTATTTTTGGTGGATTGTGATATTTACGGAAATATTTCTTTTGTAAAGCTTTTAGTGTAAGTTGCATTTATGAGCGGCCAAGACAGGACGGCCTACCTGAGATCGGTATTACGCGCAACTCGAGCACTGGTCTGGGGAATCCTTAGGACACCGCAATTAACGCAGGTAGGATTGCGCGCAACTCATTAAGAGTCTGCAGAGGCTTTCGGTCATGTTGGTTTTAATCCCATAAGAACATTGTTATTTTCTAACCGGACATTTTCGACGTGTATCCAAATTAAACAATTATTTTTAAACGGATTTTCCCCAAACAAATTGCATGTGATCAAGAATAAAATTGCACGTTGGAATTGCTTTGTAAATTTCTAATTAGTTTTTTAGAAAAAAAATTAAAACTTCGAATTCGAAATTTTTATTTTCAGCTATATTTCAAAACTAGGCATATCAATTCAAAATAAAAAAGCAAACCCAACGCGTAACATGATGACGTTTAAAATGACACCTCATACACAACTTTTGGTCAATAAATAACGAAAAAATATGGATTCGGAAGTAACATTGTTCTTATGGGATTAAAATCAACATGGCCGGCAGCCTTTGCAGACTCTTAACGGCTGGATGCGCAACCTGGCTACCCAAAAACGGATGAAGACAGTCAAACATACAAAGCATATTTTAACTAAAATGCTTGGCAGGCAATAGCATTCGTTTACAGGCTTGTACGTAAATACACACTATTGTACACTGTACTATATAGTGTAATTCAATTGTAATTAACTATGTAATAAATGCCCTTTCTAGTTTAGAATATTGTTTTATTACACTTCAACATGCATGCATTTAATTATATACAGTTAGTAATTAAATAAAAAAATCCGAATATATACTCTACAGTTTTTTGACAAAAATCCGATTATCCTAATATTTGACTATACGAATAGGTCTGGTCCCCATTGATTCGAATAGGTCTGGTCCCCATTGATACGGATAGTTGAGTTCTATTGTAGAATATAAAAACACAATTCCGACCTCCAAAGGTTTGCTCTTTAAAAAATGACGCGGATTTAGTTATAAAAATGTACCATGGAAGTCTTGTTTTAGTCGTTTATTATTCTTTTCTAGGCTCGAGTTGGGAAAGTTAAACTTGGTAAATGCCTACTGGACTTGAGAAATAGTTTTTTTTTTTTTTTTTTTGGTAGTTTGTGACTTTTCACTTCCAGTGGATGACCACAAGGAGTTCGACAAAAATATGAAAGCAATCACCAACTACCTCAAAAAAACTATTTTAAGTCCAGTAGGCATTTACAAAGTTTAACTTTCCCAACTCGAGTCTAGAAAAGAATAATAAACGAATAAAACAAGACTTCTATGGTACATTTTTATAACTTTAAACCCGCGTAATTTTTTAAAGCGCGAAAACATTTTGAGGTCGGAAATGTGGGTACATGTTCTACTACTATAGACCTTTAATTTGATGTACTACTTGATCTAGGGTTAACATGTTTTTCTGGCTCCTTGCGGGCTGGGCCACCCCCTGATGTGGCAGTAAAACGGTAGATGCATCAAAAAGTAGATTAATAGGGGCAGTAATGATGTATGGAGTCATTGATTTATCTGCAATCGTTCAAAAATTATTAATCTGTTCCCGGGACTTTTCTTCCACACTGAATCGTGGAATAAAATTCGACCGAGGTTTGTGCAATTCGTTATCGATCCAAAATATGTTATTGTTTCCAGCATTTTGTTGACTGGGACCAATGAATGTATTCATTGCTGGGACCCTCCCTTCCTTATCTCTAGCGTACACCCACCACACATCCGGTGTCCACATTCCTTTGTCAGCAATGCAATAATGATTAGCGTGGATTTTATTCTGGTTGAAAAATACTAATCTAAGAAAAATGGTAAAATGAAAATAGTTGGATCCATATTGAAATAACAGTTCATAAAAATGTCTATATAGATATTGTTTTGTGAACAATTAAACATGGAAAAATTCAGGTTCCAGTGTAATTCAGATTTGGGGATTGGTTTTTTAATTTTGAACGTAATTCGTAAAATTATAGTTTCTATGCCTCGTTTACGCTATAGACCTAAATGTGAATAAAATGAACCTTGTGTGTTTAGTGACAGCTCTTTTTGCCAATCAGCTTCCTGATTACATGTATAGATTTCTCATGTTTGCCATATTCTCAAAAATGTTCAGTAAATCAACCTGAAAGCCACAAATTGTACAAACAGGAATTATTCTTGTTGGTATAACTCATTAAAGCTCATTGAAATGTTAGGGCATGAACAAGTTGTCCATACTTTGAGGAGAACTTTAATAGATCATCTGTTGGATTTAGAAAGGGTAGTAAACCATGTTCAGATACATTGAATAGATTATGGTAGCCCAGCGCTTTCCCCAACTGCCAAGCCAACGCTGAGCAAGTTTTACACCTTTAATGAACGGTGCTAAAATACTTAATTTTTTACAAAAACCACCTCATGACTAACCAGAACAGTATTTCACCTATCAAATGAAACTTTAGTGTTCACGATACGATTATTATAACGGACCACAGAAAATTATTAAACAGAGGTCGCTTTATTATGGCCGCAGCGAACTCTTAGGCAATTGTTAATAATGCATCACAACTAATGTATATCCTTATAAATATATAGTAATACTTGTTACATTTATTCTGGAAGATTTAAAAGTATTAAGGGAGGGACTGACAAGGTGCTGGCCCCGTCATCCCTATGGAAAACTGTAGGAATAGTTTTTTAATTAGCATGTGTTGGAGCATATACAGTACAAGTAAACGTCACACAGCACAAATATATTACAATATAAGCACAAAATGCACAAATATATAAAATACAAGCACAACCATACTACATTACAAGCACAACATGAACAAATATTGCACAATACAAGCACAAAATGCACAAATACTGTGGTGATCGATTTCGGTGAACAATATTAACCGTAGTATTTGTACATTTTGTGCTTGTACTGTAGTATATTTGTGCATTGTGTGCTTATATTGTAATATATCTGTGTTGTGTGACGTTCGCTTGCACTGTATGACCTGTAGAATAAACACCATCTCGTCACACATTCAGCGCCCTATTAGATTGGGGGATCTCTTTTTATTTCTTCTCTGCGAATGGACCGAATTGTTTAATTTGAACCCATGTTCTAGTGGTTTTCGTGGAACAAAATGCCCTCCCCCCTAGCTTATGGCAAGCCTACTCTGCATTTAAAAATTGTTGTTACAAAGATTTAACTGTTATTCGCTCATCTACATTCATCAGAATCATTCTAAATCCAACTTTCCTCTCCCTATCTTGACGCTTGGCATTTTAACAATAAAGAAAATAAATAAATAATATATATACATATACATATATATATATATATATATATATATATACATATATATATATATATATATATATATATAATAGTGCTAGCAGAGATAGAGTTAGTATAATATTTAGTCTGGGGTGTTAAGTCATATTGCCCTGTTGTATTAGTGGTATAACGCACGAAATGCTTGACTCGATTGATAATAGTTCATCTTCTGTCTCAACTCAATAGGTACACTCCGTCTCCTGCTTATCAGTAAACAATGCAGCGAACGAGCGAGCCCGTGCCAACCTGTATCACTATTTCATATTGAGAATGCAGTACGGTAAGCCCATAAGCAATGCTAATCAAATAGGAGTTTTTGAGGTACAGTAGAATCACTTTAACAAAAATCGCCTCGCGCAGGTTGCGTGGCGGGAGTAGTGTCTGGGGTGGGGAGTGAGGAGCAGAGCGGACAACGCGCTACTAGTCTGGCTGCGTATTTTCGGCTGTCAATGGTGGTGCAGTGACACGGAGCAATAAACTTCCAAACAATAGGGGTGGCCAGCCGTCGAAGAGCGGTGAAAGTCCACATTCCAATCCCTTCCGCTGCAAATTAGCCCTTCAACGAAATGAGCAACACATTGGTCTGCCCCAACATAATCGCATATGGTATATTTATATTCAATGACAATGGTAAAGTTTGGTGAATTGTTTTGTTGAAAAAAAAAAAACTCCATCAACTAACCAATAGAAAGATTGTATTATGTACAATCAAAATTGTCTAAACCCGTCATTGGATTTTTCTTAGGTCTGTTTTTCCTTGGCGTTACGAACTTCTTTTCTTGTCCGGGTGACTGGGCAGCTTCCTTGGCGATTTTATATGCAGAACTATGTGATATTCCACATGCTTCTGCCACTTCTGAGAGCAACTTCTTCTCCGATTAATCTTCATTTTTCTTCTTTAAATAACTATATACATTGTAAATAATACTTCGCGTATGACTATGAATAACAGGTATTTTTTTATTTGATTTACTAGTACTACTACCCGGCTGCACATTCATTATGCTCCAGAAACTATATACACTATGCACTAAACGATTACGACACTAAACACTTATTTACAAAACTAAAATAAATTTCGGGACACTAAACGTTAAAAAGCTAATGTTTTTAGAACCTCGCGTAGTATTCTGTCAGCTAGCGAACTTTGCGAGAAACTGCAGAGCTGTCACGTGCCAGCGCATGGGCATTGGCGACATCGTCCAGTGCTCACACATCGGAACGATTTTTCACAAGATGATTTACCTGTACAGCATTGTACAAAAACGTTGGCTCACTAATAAAAAGTTATTATAAATTCAAAATTTCGCAAGGAAGTGGTTGGAAAATATCTATTTCTTGTCATTTAAAGGTATAAAATTAAAAAAATAAGTTAAGTTACATATGCTTTAAAATCGTACATCCCATAGAGATTTAGTTTTGAAAGGCCACAATTCAATTACACAGCATTTTAAGTGAATAAATATTGATTGAACACTTTGAAATGTTGTGTAAACTTTATACATAAGAAGTGGATGCTTACTGTGTTAGTATGAATTGATTATATAATAAAACTAATTTGTAATAATATAATAAAACTAAAAATTAGATTATATATTTGAGAGAAGACATTGAAAAGTTAACCTGTGAGGAAGTTTTACATTTTTTGGTCAGGTAAGTTTTGTCAGCGGGAAAGTTGTAGATAAACCCTGTTACTTTATTTTTTATTTGAACCCTTTTTCACAAATAGGTTAGTTTAGTCTGTAATAAGTGACAAAGAAACATGACTGTGCGGCGCGGCAATCGTGATGTATTGGTGAGCTGGCCTCACTCTGAACCATCAGTGATTCCATTGGTACTAAAATATTGTGACATTCAGAGTGGTCTCCATCCTGGGAACCGGTGATGCGGAAGTAATAGATGGGTCGCTGACCACCTGCCCTGCTTGTTTACAACCTTTGGGGCACAATGGCTTACGCATGAACGCCCCTTTACCTCTTCAATGAACTTCTAGAATCTTCTGGGTTGACGAGCCAGCTCTGTCATGGAACTTCGGACGCAGGGGAATTCGAGAAGCTTCTGGATAGAGACCTGCAGGTGATATATACGGCCCGGATACCGGAGTCAGGCAGTCAGTCAGTCAGTCAGTCAGTCAGTCTACAGCCTACAGCCCGGGTGTTTGCGGCGACAGTGAGACAGTTCTACAGTGCGAGTGAAGTGTCCGTGTATAGTGAAGTGGTCTACGGAGAAGTTACCGGTGAGTGGTTCGTTGTGGGGATCAACGAAGGAGCGGGGATCAACGAAGGAGCATTGCGGTACTTGTGGACGACTTCTGAAGGGACACTGAAGAAACTGTGAGTGAACTGTTAGCATTGGACTGTAGGTAGTAGGGAATCTGCTATAAAGTCACTTTATAGTTAGAGTTGTAGATACTAGTAGAGAATCTAGGAAAGCCACTTTATAGAGCTAGGAATTGTAATTAAAGAAGGGAATTTAGTAAAGTCACTTTGCAATTAGTAGTTGTAATTATTGATGCCATCGAAGATTGTAATTATAGATTAGTTTAACTGTAACAGTAGGCCTAATAGTAAATTGTACTGTTCACAATAGTTAAAGTTAAGGAAATAATACATTTAATTATATAAGTTAATTTTATATTCAATAAATTTAGTAATTGTTTAGTATATCGTGTTGCTTATTTGTAAAACCCATATAGTGATTAATTATTTATAAATTAGGACGTAAAAGAAACGTCACACTGGTGTCAGAAGTGGGATTGATTTGTTGAGCAACACGTTTAAAATTTTTATTTATTGATAGTTATTGTTAAGCTGTTATTGAATTCATTTACTGTAATTTTATATTGTTCAGACATAGTTTTGCTAAAGAACGATGGCATCTAGTGGAGTTAAGTTAGTAGACTTAAAAGTGGCTGATTTAAAGCGGGAGTTAGAAGAAAGGGACTTAGATCATACTGGAACAAAATCAGTTTTAGTAAGTAGACTTAAGCAGGCAATGCTAGAAGCAGGGGATGATCCAGAAACATTCCTTTTTGAAACTGAAGCTAGTTCACTTAAGTCTATTACCAGAAATGTCGAGAAATTACAGAGTGACTTAAAAGGAAATATCGAGGAATTACAAAGTGACTTAAAAGGAAATGTCGAGAAATTACAAAATGACTTAAAAGGAAATGCAGAGAAATTACATAGTGACTTAAAAGAAGTGAAAGATGACTTGACCGAAAAACTAAATAGTAATTGTAAAACCTTGAAGGAAGAGTTAGCTACAGAATTTAATTATAAAATTTGCCAAGTTGAAGACGAATTTAAAAAACAATTAGATGACTGTTCGAACGAATTTAAAAAACAATTAGATGACAGTTCGAAGCAATTAGGTGATAGGATTAGGGTTTTAGAAGAAATGGTTCAGGGGAGGAAGGAGTCAATAACCTGCAAAGAACCACCTGGGATCTCAGGAAGTGGACAGCAACCGCCCAGCCTGGAACGTCGGTCCAGTGTGAGTCCACCCGTAAATAACGCAAGTTTGCCAACCTTTGACGGAAAGATGTCCTGGGAAAATTTTATTACTTTGTTTGAGACTGCCGCTGCTGTCTACAATTGGCCATCATCAGCGAAGGCGTCCATGTTGTGCCTTTCACTTCGAGGAGAAGCTCTGAGCGTACTGCAAACCGTTCCACCTGCTGAGCGACAGAATTACGGAGATTTGATTAGACGGTTGGAAATGCGGTTCGGACATAAACACATGGAACTGGTCTACAGATCTCAGCTCAGGAGTCGTCACCAGAAGTCCAATGAGAGTCTTCAAGAGTTCGAAGCTGACATCGCACGATTAGTGAAGGGCGCTTATCCCACAGTGGACGAAGCTGTCTACGAGAGCCTATCCATTGAAAGGTTCCTCGATGGGCTGCGGGATGCTGAGACGCAGCAGGCTGTAAAGTTGGCCCGGCCTAACACGTTAAACGAGGCCCTGACGCAAGCCTTAGAGTTTGAGGCCGTAAAGCAATCCGTCCGGGGCCAGGCACGTCTGCGAGGAGTCTACGCAGAGGAAGAAGAACCTATGAAGATAGAAGACATCGTGAGGAAAGTGCTTGATGCCCTGAGGGACCGGAGGAAGGAGATTCGCTGTTGGGGGTGTGGAGAGTTAGGCCATTACCGAAGTAAATGCCCGAGTAAAGCCTCTCGGGAGCAGAGGCAGGGAAAACTAAATAGGGTTGATGGGAAGGGGCAACTGCCAACCCAGCGTCTTCAAGAATACAACTTCACCTCTGAACACCGACGAGGGAGAAACCATTCCAATGCCGACGCCCTGTCTCGCCGACCTTGCCCAGAGGGTTGTAAGCACTGCTCCAAGGTAGAAGAAAGGAATCCGTCCGTGGAAGTGCGTTGTGTCTCTTTGGAGCCAGCTAGTGGATGGGAGCCGAAGGACCTCCGGAAAGAACAACTTGAGGATAGTGAGGTTGGACCACTGCTGCGGGAGAAGGAATCGGGGGCTCGTCCTAGCTGGGAGGACATTGCAGCTAGGAACCATGTGTATAAGAGCTACTGGGCACAGTGGGACTCAATGAAGGTTAAGAACGGAGTGCTTATAAGAATCTGGGAGGCCCCTAATGGTAGGAAGCAGACTGAACAGATTGTGCTCCCCAGAAGTAAAAGAAAGGAAGTGCTGGAGGAGATCCACAATGGAGCATCTGGCGGGCACTTAGGTGTCAACAGAACGGTGGACAAGCTACGTCAGCGGTTCTACTGGTTGAACTTGAGGGCTGATGTAGAGAAGTGGTGCCGCCAATGTGATGTCTGTACTGGAAGCCGAGGGCCACAAACAAGAAGTCGAGGCAGAATGCAACAGTACAACGTTGGGGCACCCTTCGAGAGGATCGCCATCGACATCGCCGGTCCATTTCCCATGTCAGATGCAGGAAATAAATATCTCCTGGTGGCCATGGACTACTTTACGAAATGGCCAGAAGTATACGCCATACCAAATCAGGAAGCCGCAACAGTGGCTGGGTGCTTGGTGAACGAATTCATCTGTCGGTATGGAGTGCCACGTGAGCTGCACAGTGACCAAGGGACGAACTTCGGATCCTTGTTGATGAAGGAGGTGCTTCAGCGTCTCGGAGTGCACAAGACACGGACAACTGCGCTTCATCCGCAATCTGATGGGATGGTCGAGAGATACATAAAGACACTCGTTGGACACCTCAGGAAAGTTGTGTCCACCAATCAGCGGGATTGGGATCGGAAGGTGCCCATTTTCCTCCTGGCGTACAGATCTTCGGTCCACGATACTACGGGTTTCACCCCAGCGAGGATGATCTTCGGAAGAGAGCTGCGGCTGCCCAGTGACCTCATGTTCGGCCTGCCACCTGACGCAAAGCAGCCCACGACGGACTACGCCTGCGAGCTCGTCGACCACCTACACGACACTCACGAGTTCGCTCGTCAGCACCTAAAAATGGCCAGTGACAAAATGAAAGCTCGCTACGACCGGCAAGCCAATTCAACTGGATTCCAGGTGAACGACCTGGTGTGGCTCTACAGTCCCATCCGGAAGAAGGGGAGATGCCCGAAATTTCAACAGGATTGGCAAGGACCTTATCGGGTAGTGACACGAATCAACGATGTGGTCTACAGGATTCAAAGACACCCAAGAGGCAAGATGCTTGTGGTCCACCTTGATCGCCTAGCACCGTACCATGGAGCGGAAGCTGATCGGGACGATCAGCCTTAAGGAGGGGGCAGTGTGACATTCAGAGTGGTCTCCATCCTGGGAACCGGTGATGCGGAAGTAATAGATGGGTCGCTGACCACCTGCCCTGCTTGTTTACAACCTTTGGGGCACAATGGCTTACGCATGAACGCCCCTTTACCTCTTCAATGAACTTCTAGAATCTTCTGGGTTGACGAGCCAGCTCTGTCATGGAACTTCGGACGCAGGGGAATTCGAGAAGCTTCTGGATAGAGACCTGCAGGTGATATATACGGCCCGGATACCGGAGTCAGGCAGTCAGTCAGTCAGTCAGTCAGTCAGTGAGTCTACAGCCTACAGCCCGGGTGTTTGCGGCGACAGTGAGACAGTTCTACAGTGCGAGTGAAGTGTCCGTGTATAGTGAAGTGGTCTACGGAGAAGTTACCGGTGAGTGGTTCGTTGTGGGGATCAACGAAGGAGCATTGCGGTACTTGTGGACGACTTCTGAAGGGACACTGAAGAAACTGTGAGTGAACTGTTAGCATTGGACTGTAGGTAGTAGGGAATCTGCTATAAAGTCACTTTATAGTTAGAGGTGTAGATACTAGTAGAGAATCTAGGAAAGCCACTTTATAGAGCTAGGAATTGTAATTAAAGAAGGGAATTTAGTAAAGTCACTTTGCAATTAGTAGTTGTAATTATTGATGCCATCGAAGATTGTAATTATAGATTAGTTTAACTGTAACAGTAGGCCTAATAGTAAATTGTACTGTTCACAATAGTTAAAGTTAAGGAAATAATACATTTAATTATATAAGTTAATTTTATATTCAATAAATTTAGTAATTGTTTAGTATATCGTGTTGCTTATTTGTAAAACCCATATAGTGATTAATTATTTATAAATTAGGACGTAAAAGAAACGTCACAATATGAACCTAGCAGAAATATTTACTAGAGGACACCCCTACACGCTTCGCGTGCCAAACCCGCCACTCACTGCGCTCGTTACACCATAACATTTGTTTGTTTTCATAAAATTTGTTTACATCCAAACACCTGTTAAAACTTTGTTGAAATCAAAATTTACATTTGAAAATCTGTTTTTTTAATTTCAATCTCTCCTCATGTTATTTATTCTTATGACAAAAAAACGTACTTCACATACCCTTCAGGGTGAAAATATTGAAGAATTTATTGCACAACTACGAACAAAGGAAAATTTGTTGACACCTCAACAGTTGGTCAAGAGTTGAGCTGACAAAAAACAGCTTCACGCATTATATATGAGGATTTTGATTTAAAACCTATTCTACTAAAAATACGTTGCTTAAAGTTGAATTAATAATGTTGGGCAATGAATATTACAGGTATAAAGCAAATTATTATTTTTCGGTTATTTTAACAAAGCATCAAATCATTTACAATAGGTATATTATAGTATATAAGTGTCACATTTATTTTTTAGTAACCCACCCGTTCCAAAAGTAAACTGCTTGCTGTTTATTTATTGCTGTTTATTAACTCTTTGAAAATATTTATAAATACAATTTGTTGTTTAGTTTGCTCATTTAAGCATACAAGGAATTTGAAATCAATTATGTGTTACTGTATCACCTATCTCCTCTGGAGGCAGTTTTTTGGAATTTTAATAAAAAACATAGTCAAAATTAAGATACAAATTGAACTGTTATTTTTTTTTTTGTTTTATATTTTGTTTCTCGAGGTATTTTTGTTGGTGTGACAATCTATCCACAATCTCCTTCCTTTCTTAATTTATAATTTCTCAATCCTAGTTCTTTCACTAATTAACGTAGCCTCACTGGTTTCAGTAATATACACACACTTGTCGAAATACTTATATACATTTAACACTGTTTTCCTCTCACCACTTTTAGTTATTTTTATTTTGGCTTTCTTTTCCATTGTGAAAGTCCACACTGAATCACTAAAATTATATTTATTGAATTCACTCGATAACTTTTTCAAAACACTCTGAAAAACATGAGCTTGTAATTTCTTCTTGGGGGGTGTTTGTTTATTCTTTTGCATCAACAGATAAAGATGAAAAGAGGGAAAGTCCCAAATGAGTCACAGGAGTCACACACATGCCCGCCTTGTTTTCAGTTGAGTTATTGATGGGTTAGAGATAATATAAAACACACACTGAGCTGGATTTTATTTGTTTGAAAGCTTATTTTTATTAAAACTAATTATATATTTACTGTGACACAATTCATACATTTCTTAAATATTATTAAAAAAATACGCCTAATAAACTACTGTAACATAAATTATTATATACAAACATAATTTTATTAAATCCATTAATAATATCAAAACTCGTTAATTTAGGTACAAAACATAGGTTGTGCCAATAAATAAACGCTCATTTTTTTTCTTGGAAAAGGTTAATTAAAACTTGATTGCTTCAAGTAGACATTACAGCATTATACTTGATAATTTATTTTATATTTTACTATATTTTACTATATTTCTCTTTTTATCAGTAATAACATTTTTCTTGTAAATGAATAAACAAACATATGTGAAAAATCTTCAGATTTTTATAGTTATAAATTTGTTCTTTAAATAAATTTTGTACTAATGTAATGTCCCGACTTTGTAATATGTTTGAATAGTTTGTTTTACATTTAAGGAATTGAACAAATAAAGGTTATTAAGCATTTATAAAGTTCACTTCATTATAAAATCCACTATATTCTTCAGTATAACATAATTCACAAAATATGCATTATATACCAAATAAGCTCCGAAATAGTAATTAGATTTAGAAGAGATTTAGAAATAAAGACTTAGAAAGATTTAGTAATGAAATAGAAGTGTGAGTGAGAAACTACTGTTTAACAACTACCGTAGTCCAACAACTAACTACTGAAGGAATTGTCAGTGGTTTTATTCAGAGCTTAATTGTTTACAGATCATTTGTTACATCTTCAGTACTCTTCCTAGCCAAGAGTTGTGTCAACAACTTGTTGACTGTTCAGTGTTGAAATCACTAGATGATTCAGAGAAGTAGAATATAAGAACATAATTATTACAAATTAAACATATACAATATGTGTAGGAAATATTAGAATAATTATAGCGATAATATAATAATTATATATTCATTACAATAACATATAGTCATTACAGTAACAATATTTGTTTTGTACATTATTTAATATCTAATTCAATTTTATGAGACATTTTAGACACGTGTTTTTTGAAACAAAAATACTGTAATATTATATCCGAGCAAAACCGTGAGGATGCTGTATGACAGTAGGCAGACAACAGTGCTCTATATTTTTGCACCAGCTAGTAGCGCTGTGTTTGTCCATAAGAGCAGTACTGTATTCTCAACCTCCACGTGAAATAGAGTGCTTTATAACCTTGGTAGTTAAAGGGCTCCCCTTTTTTTTAATTGTAAGAAAAAGACAAGATACATTTACTTAACCCTAGATCGGCGATAATGATAAACTCCCAAAATACCAGTGCCATTACTGGTGCTTTACAAGCCTTTTTTGTAAAAATCTTGAGAAATACTAAATATACTTCAAATGTACATTTTAGCATATTGTTTTTCTTCTCAAGAACTGTACAATCACATAATACTACCAAAACTCACATGCCATTTTAGTACATAATTATCAAGGAAAAAATGAAAAAAAGGAAAAAAATTTAAAATATTGTACGGAAATTATAAATTTGAATCCTAATTAAGGGTATTAAAAAGATTTTGTAATCTTTTAAAAAAATGATTCTAAGATAGCCAAATTGTTTAGAATTTAATTCACTATAATAATATGTTGTTATATTTTAGATAAACTACAAGGTTTTTTTTAAATATTTGTTTTCATAAAAGTTACAGTATGATCATTGTAGGTAATCAAATAGTACATGAAAAAAATTGGAAAAATCAGCATTGAATAGGGAATAAAAAGTTGATCAGGAATAATATTTATATTGTACCCTAAAACATATTTTCATATTTTTTGCTATGGAGAAAGGCTACTCTACGTAGAATTTGAAACATGCAAAAAAGGACATACAAAAACATTTTTGGTAAAACACCAATATCACCTACAACTGCAATTTGTTTTGGGGGATAGAGTATTTAATTCTCTGCAGACTGACATTTAGTAGATCTTATTCCGTCTTCTGGTTATTCAGTCATGCGACAAACATCGACCATTTTACCCCCTCCAGACCTCCAGGCAGGAGTTGAGCGGGAGTTTGTTGTTGCGCATTCCTATGTTTATAAAACTGCATACAAAATTATTAAAAATCTGAAATATATAGAACAGAAAATTCTGCGTTGATTGGTACTAAGTTTGTTGGGCTTACTTGATGATAAACATATGTTTTATTGATTTTATCATAGGAGCGTAAAATATGCTCTACATCTTGATGACAAGGGGTTTGTAGCAGCATAAAATATGCTCTACCCCCGGATCCAGGGGCAAACTTTAATTCGCAGCACTCAAGTGTACTTTTAGAATTGTGCATATGATAACAAGAAGTTTTTATTGATTAAATAATTTCTATATCGTTGTTGAAACCTGTATATCTCAATTGTAACCGTTCTACTCCACCGTTGTTGCGCTCGTTAATTGATTGATCGTTGAATACTACATTTTACCTCTTAGGCAGTTATACTCGAAGAAAAAACTCATTTCCAATTAGTCTCTCCACAATGACTGCAATCGTAGGGACATATCTGGTGACTGCTCGCTCAAATGATGTGATCCTTTAGTTGAAGCCAAGACGTAGCTCTGATTCTCTAGTGTACTGGAGGTGACCTACAATCAGGTTTGCCAACTATTAATGCCTAAAATTCGGGTCAGACACAGAAAACAAGCAACCAGCTTACTCAGCGGCATTTGTACGGGGAATGGGCTTTGAGGGCCGCCGCTGTAATGAAAACTCTTAACACTGCGGTGGTCGCGTGGATGACAATTGTCATCTACCGTGTATTTCATATTTATTTTGCATTTTAACATTATGTTACAAAATATTTGGCTTTCGAGTGGTTAATTAAATGGATATTACAGATTTTGACAAACTTTCAATGGTTCTTTTATTTTAATGAATACATATAAAATAATAACATTTCAATTGTTCATAGTACAGTAATTAATTGCATTAAAATGTTTGAAAAGTGTTTATTCATAATTATTTACTGCTTTGAATCGTGTTAATCAAACTATTTCTAGTATGATTTTAATTATGAGGGGGTGACTATGATTATTTTTACAAACAATATCAATAAATAAGAGGCTCCGATGAGAGGTGAGTCACTTTTCAATATTGTAGGTAAGATATTATGTTTAAAATATATAGTTAAACTGTCTGAACTAACTCTCTAATCAATTTGATGTTGATGTTAACAGGATGGCACAAGGAGGAGTAGCAAATGTAGCTGAGGCAGATCCACAGTTTATCGACTACCTGATTAATAAAGCCACACATGAGACTTATTTTCTTGTTGGAAAGGAAAAAGTAAGTTGAAGAAATTGCACATCTGTCAATTAAATAAACTAGATATTAAAAATTATGTTATGAAGACGTTTTCACTCGTCATATTTTTTTCTATTAATCAAGCTTGTTTATTTTCTTTATCAACAATTACTTCACACAAATAATCTCTGTGAAATTTACTTACTATTACTCGTAAATAATAAATAAAGTAAGTAATTATCATTGTATATAATTGTAAATGATTTATCTATTTAAAATTATGCAATAACTCTTATGTCATGACCAAAAATACTTTCATTTTTTGGTGTCACTATTTAGAATAGCCTACTGAATGTAAAAATTAAATACATTTATATACACGAAATAAGTTGTGGCTGTGGGGTTGATTGAAATATATTCAAAATAAGAATAATTATAACTTAAATTATTAGGATAATTATAAAAGAATTATGTAAAAAACATTTTATTTTTGATTTTCACATTTAAAAACGCCATTTGGCTTCCACCCACTAATTCAATAAACACTAAACTTCCACCCACTGGTCCATACTAAACTACATTTTAGCACACTAACCTCATGTAAAAAAACTAAATAAAGTTACTTTCAATATTTTGTACGCATAAGGGGTAATTTAAATGTGTTTTTCTCTAATAGTGATGGTTTTGAGGAGAGAGAATAACGTCAATATTTGGTGATATGGTGTATGTGACTAAAATATGGATATGGCCGATATTATCGTAAGAAAATATCGATACTAATACATCGATATATTGAAACCTATTTATCGATATTTTCGATATATGTTGCCATCCTTATTTGTGGTTGATAGAAAATAAAATGCAATCAAATTTGTATAATGACAGTGTAAACTAAACTGGCTTCGGTTAAATATGTCATATACAACAAATTGTTGGAAAGATACCTTAACAAGTAGATGGATATGAGTATATCAGCTTTTGAAAGACAGAGGAACTTATGGTTTTATTTAGCAATATGGTAAGTTTATTTATTCTTAAAACACGGTCATTAAGATATGTGCAAATATGGATTTTGGTCTTGTTACAAACTAAGGCCGACTATTCTTTAGAAAGTGTCATACCTAATTAAGAGCCCAATGGCAATGATCCCTTTAAAAATTTGGCATGACTCTGATTGTATCATAATTGGTATATTACCATAAGAGGACATGGAGTTTATAGGAAATAGTTTTGACAACCATTACTAGGCTCCCCCTCCCTCCTTGTACTAAAACATTGAATATGGTGTAACCTGAGTTATGTCAGAATGAATCATGTAACAGGTCCACCAAATTGATAGGCAAATTAATTACGTTAAATAAATAATAAATTATTATATAGAAGGAAAGGAATATATTTAATTAAAATAGAGGGAGAAGTTTCAAATCATATTAGAGAATTGTAGTGTGGAAAATAACCGTGGGACAGACGAGGCTCCAGCAATAAATCACAGTAAACAAACCCTTTGTTCGAAACAGGATGGGTGGACCGAATTCCAAGAATTATCAAAACATATGGGAATATCTGAGACTAAACAATCAGCAAGTTGTGACGTAGGAGCGTGAGACAAGCAGCGACAGGCCGGTGGGTTATTTTCCATTGTACCCCACCATGTCACAAGTGTGATGCGCAACTCAGAGGACGAATTTTGACAAGAACCAATCAGAACGGGACATGTATTTCCAAATTTGCCCGTAGGCCGCAGCAGCTGTCAGAGCAGCTACATTGTAATATAACCAGAAGGGTCATAGTCGCGTACCCAAAGGAAGAAAGGCGGGGAATCTGATGTCAACGGTTGAGAGGAATTCCTCAGCCCATTTTGCAAATACTCCGAGATCGAGGAGGACCATCCTCCACTGACACCACCGGTCCCGGGCTACGTTTTCGGGAGAAATATTAAAAAAAAATTATTAAAAAAAAAAACACAAACCCACCTACAATACCCTACAACAAAACTCCACCTAAACCCAATCTAAAAAATATACACCCTTCATTCATACCTCCTTACCCAATCAATCACTCCCATCAATAATCTCAACCCTACAACCCTATAAACACTCAACCCAACCAAAAAAAAAACACTAAATCAACCTAACAAAAACCAATACTCACAATAAAAATACCTCCCAACCTTCCTAACACCCAAAAATAAACAACCCCACCACCAAAAAAAAAATATTCCCACATACCAACCCCACCAAAATACCTACCAAAAAAACCCCATAAACAACTAACCTAAAACCAACACCCCCTTCCCATCTCACTACCTCTCACCCCCATCAACCCCCAAATCACCAAACCACCAACACCCAACAAACCCACCCTACCATAACCCACCCCCTCTTAACCCACTCTCATTCACTTCAACCATACATACACATTATTATATCCCCCAACACTTTACTATAATCACTCTTTTTCACACTCAAGTACTTCACCCCAACACACCACTTTACCCTACTCCACAAACAACCACAAATGCTGTCCACACCACCAGAAATGTACCCTCTCCCCACTCAACCCAGCACCCCTATTCCCACAATCCCACTACATCAAGTAAAACGTGCTCGAACAACCTTTCTACAACCACCCCTCAAACTATATACATATTACACTATATTAATTATAACGTATAATACCCCACACCATCACTCTCGCATTCCTACTCCGCGTCCCCCCTAGTCATAAACCTGCTCCCACTGTTCACACACCTCAAACACCACAAATCCCACAATACCACTCCACCACTAGCACAACACACCCACTAACCAACAACACAACCCCCAACACCATCCTACACTAAACTCTCCGGCACAATCAAGTATAATCCTCAACTCTAAAATCATATCACCAGAAATTATAATTAATTATACCCTTTCGTACTTGATTCCCACAATCATCCCACTCACCCCCCCCCCAATGTCCCCCAATTTCACCTTGAGCCTATCCATCACCGTGATTTTACCAGATGACTATTCTTAGAATGCCTGCATCTCCAGCGATCGCAGAAATCTAACCTAAACAAAAATAAAGATAAATCTGATGAAGTTAGGCCAGATTTAAATAAAGAAGACACACTGTCCAGTATAATGGACATGTTAATGAAAATAAATGTAAACATGGTAGATATGAATACTAAACAAGACAACTTTGAAACTAAACTCAATGACATTAATGCGAACATGGTAGATATGAAAACTAAACAAGATAATTTTGAAACCAAACTAAATGAAATAAACAATAAACATGATAACTTAGAAACTAAACTAAATAGTTTAAATGAAAGTATGAATATTAAATTTGACAAGATCAATAATGATATGGTAGAGATAAATAGAAAAAATAATGTGAAACTAGAGGAGGTTAGGAAAGATGTCAATGATAGGATAAATCAACTTGAAGATAAACTTGATAGACAGGTAAAACAAATAAAAATAGACTTTAATGAAGAAATTAAAGTAAAAGAAAGCCACATCAGGGAAGAAGTAAATAATAAAAATAAAGAACAGACCATAAAAATAAATGAAGTTGAAAATAAATTGAGGGAGATAAACCAAACATTGCTAGATAAATGCATAGAGTTAAATGTTAAAATTACAGATGTAATTAATGAGGTAGATAACCAAATAGGTAGAATGAATGATAGGGTAGAAGAACAGATAGGACATCTACACACTAGGATAGATGAAAAAGTAGAGACAACACTAACGCTGTATAGCAATAATCTTGAGTGCAAAATAAATGATGTTAAGGAATACATAAATGAAAAGATAAAAATAGTCAATGATAAAGCAGAGACAATATTAACAAATAGAGAAACATTTGTAGTAAGGCCTAGTTGTAGTACCAACTATACTAACAAAGTAGACAGAACAACAGATAAAGTTGTCATTGTTGATGACAATAAAAACAAAAATACACAGAACACTACAAACAATAAAACTATCTCTAGCACTAGTGCTGAGTTGTATTTAGTAGATTTTTATCCAGACTCAAACAAATGTCACCCAATGACATTTATTAAATTTGCTAGAAAGTTTGTAGATCTATCAGAGGATCAGTGGGATTGTCAAATTCTATTTCTTATGAAACACTTGAAAGGGGAGGCTAGTATATGGATTAGAAATAGACTTGACAAGTGGAACAACTTTCTTGAATTTGAAAGCGAATTTAGGAATAAATATTGGGGAATAGACAAACAGAAAGAATTTGAAAACAAACTAATGGGGGGTGGTACCTATGATACTAACAGGGATGACATGGTAAATTACATCATGGAATACTACAACATATCATGTTTTCTAGATCACAAACTGAACATGACCACTTTTCTTAGCTTCATATCACGACACCTACCAATAGGGATTAGTGCATCAGTGGCAACAGCCAGTAATATACAAAACGGAGATGACTTAGAGACCTATTTGAAGCAACTAAACCATGTAGGAAGAAATCAATTTGAACTAAATAATAGGCAACCTAGGAGATCATATGAAAATAATAACAAGCAGGCAGCAATTAATAATAATCATAGTGAAGTGAGAGAAAACAGAGAGGGTTTCAGACATAGAGACAATAACAGTGATAGACGAGGGGGTTACAGAGGTAGTTTCAGAGGGAATTATAGAGGCTCAAATAGAGGACAAAGTAGTAATTATAATAATAGCAGAGAAGATGTTAGAAATGATTGACAATTACAGACGCACACAAACACACATAGGCCCAATGAAAGTAAACAATATCAATGTAGTATTGAACAAATAGTAGACAAGCCAATATTTTTAAATTATGAATTGATAGGAGATAGTCAGTTAAATAGGTTTTCTCAAAATATTTTAAATAAAACACCAGTGTTTGTGTCAAATAAAAGAAGGGTAGGACTTTGTGTCAGTGGCCAAAATATACCAGAGTTAAGAAGTGAATTCAAATTAAATAAAGATAACCTAAGTGACAAACTTATCATCATGATAGGTACAAATGATTTTTTACAGGGAGTTCCAATTAAAGACATCATAAATGAATACAAAGCTATGATACAAGAATTAGATAGTTGGAATAAAGAATTAATTTTATTAACACTACCACCTATCCCAAAGCTTGTAAAAAATGATGCTTTTCATTTTCATAAACTAAATGTGTTTAATGATTTCATAACCTCTCTAAACAATGATAAGAACATTAGGGTAATAAATATATCTAATGCATTCATGGACTTAGAATTTAAAAACAGATGCAACATAGACTTGTTTGAAAAGGAGATTTTCTCAAGGGGACGTAGGAAACCTGACTTCATTCATATAAATAAAAAGGGATTTAATATTATCCAGAAAATAATAAGTGATTTTGTTAAACAAATACAATCAGATAAAGAGTTTAATGTCAAAGTAAATACTAATGAAATATTTTTACATGAGGATTTAAATGATGAATTGACTAATGAAAATAATTTTCATGAAATACCCATAAAAGGATTAACTCACTTTCTGCCAGAAATAAATGTAAAAATAGGCCACAAAGAGTATAGATGTATAGTAGACTCAGGATCAGAGGGGGACAATTATTAGTCAGGATATTTATGAAGACATTAAAAATAATGTAGACTATCAAATACCTCAATTACCAGTAAGTAATTTACAAATTATAGGAGTTACTGGTGTTAGGTCAAAGAAAATAAACTATCAAGTTCAAATAGACTTTGAAATAAATAGTCAAATAATTCCTATTACATGCTTAGTAGTAAAAGAAATCCAGGCAGGAATCATTTTAGGATGTGATTGTTTTATTGAAAAGTTAGCCAAAATAGATTTTGAAAGAAATTGTTTAGAAATCAAAATAGATAACCAAAGACTGACAGTACCATTTGTTCCAAGAAATAAATTAAACATGGTAAACGGGTTAAGGATAATACAAATAGGGCACATAACATGTTATGAAAGTAAAAAGGAATTAAATAACATAACTAATGAATTAGTAAATATGATTAATGGTGACCAACTAGACAAGACAAACAACCTAATACCAAGGGAACAAACTATCAAGACAACTGATGTTGAAGGTAGAATAAATAAAATAAATAAAACTTTGCAAGCTAAACAAATAAACATAAATGTAACAACAACTGAAGTAGGCTATGAGATAAATAGTCAAATGAGTAGGCCTAGAGTAAATAATGAAGTAAAAGAGCAGACAGAACATCTACAGATTATGTTAGATAATAAAATAGAAAAAATAGAGAAGGCTTTGGCAGTATGTAACACTAACCTTGAAGGTAACATAAATGAATTTAACTGCCAGGAGAATACAAAACTAAAAATGATCAGAGGTAGACTAAAAGAATTGAATGAGTTCTTTGAATTTGAGATGACAGTCATAAATAAATACTGGGGAATAAATAAACAAAAGAAGTTTGAAAATAATATGATGGGGGGTGAAAACTTTGAAGTGAACACGGATGACTTTGTAAACTATGTGATGAGATATTATAACCTATCATGCTCCTCAAACTTTAAATATAAAAAGAAAAAAATTTGAATCAGTGCTCTCGGATAATATCATTTGCATAGAAAACTAAACTATAAACTTAACCATTCAATAAAAAATACTTAAAGATGAAATAATAAATAAATAGTAATTGAAGTAATGTAACTCTAATAATAATAGGGGGGTTATATTAAAATAAATAAAGAAAGTGTATAGATGATAAATTAAAGAAAAACATTTAAAAGATGTCATGTAATAATAAACAAATGGAAGTTGAAGGATTTCAATATTGATAATAATATGAAAGATATTAAGAGATTTAAATATTAAACTGATAATAATATGACAGTTATGTTAAATCAAGATAAATAAATGTTTTAATGGTAAAAAATGACTGTTAAAAAGAGAAAAATATTTAGAGATGCCATAATAATAATAAACATATGGTAGGCCTAGTTAAAAAACTTGTGAAATATAACAATAACCAGAGAGTTGTCATTGAGTATGAAAAATAAAAGTATTAAATGTAAATCTGATAATAATAATGTGTATTAAATAAATACAACATTCAGAATAAAATGATTTTGTGTGAAAATAAAACAGTTTGAGGAGGTGTCTTATAGAATTTTGTTACATAACCTATGTATGTACACATAAAAAATAATTCTAATAATAACATGATATTTTATTTGAGAGCAACATAATTTGAGAAATGTGTTATAGGACTTTGTGTCATAACCGGTATGCCAAACAAATATGATTTGAGGGAATTTATTGTAGTATTTTGATATTGTACCTTGCTGATGCCTATATTTTGAATATAACCTGATTTATGTAACTTGTTTATGCTCATATTTTGAATATGACAATAGTAGTAAGGTGACATGTATATGAGACCAATATGATTTAAGGAAATCTTTGAGAAGTACTTTGTTGCAATAACTGGTTTATGTTTATACTAAACATAAACAGATAAATATGATTTGAATATTGAATATAATGATGTAAAGAGGTGTTTGATTAAAAAAAATAAATGAAGTGTCTTGTAACACTTTGTATGATAACCTGTTAATGTTGAAACAATGTTTTTGATAACTTGTCAATTTATGTGAAAATGATTTAAATAACAAGATAATATAACTTGTGTATGATAATAATGATAATAACTCAAGAATATGTCAAACATGGTGATGTGATTAAAGTATAATATAATACTTTGCTTTTATAACTCTTGTATGTTGATAGTGAATACAATCCAAAGATACACAGTTGTAACTTTTTGTTTATGATTTTGATACAACTCAATCATGTATATTGTGTGTATTTTGCTGATACACTTATATGATTTTCAATCATTTAAAGAATTTCATGAAGGGAGAAACAGCAGTGGTTAATAGCAGTACGATTCGATCCTAATTACAACTAGTCACTTTCAAAATTCTAAATTTGTCAACGCCAAGTGCTCTATTAATCACACAATGGCACAGTTTTACAGTTTAAGGTGTTAGTCAGCCTGGATAATAGCGTCCAAAGATTAAAAGCTTACAGTGATCTGTAACATGGCAAACCCCACTTACAAAGTCATGTTGCAGACACCCTTAGATTAGTAATTTTGAAATATAACATTGTAGAATGAGAGTGAAACATTGTAAACATGTAATGTAATTTTTAATAATAATTTTATAAATGTCATTGATGCCAGTAACAATGATAGAAATCATGAGCTAGTGTGAGTAAAATATAATTGCAAATATGATTTATTGTTGTAGTATCAATAATAAATAACCAGTAATGAATTGTTGAAAATCCTGTAAACATAATAATGACAATTAATTTCAAATATGTCAGATTGAAATATGCAAAGCAATTTCAGTAAATGTATGAATAATTAAAGCTTTTTACACAAGTAATGTGTGTACACAAATGAAGATAGGAAAATGAAAAATGATTGAATATGAGTTCATTTAAAATGTTTTATAAACAAACTTTCAAGCTATCTAATTGTATATGGAATTAAAACCATTGTAATAACTAGCAGTCAGTAATTGAATTATGTTGTATGTATCATATAATAGAGGTAATTAAAGTAATAGGTTCAGGTAGAATAACATTGCCATGAAAATAGTTGAGACTGTGTTGCCATGAGGAACAAAAGTGAAACAACCATCAGGTATTATGATATTGCAGTAAAATCAGTGACAACAAGGAACATTGTGTGAGAAATTGACATGCATCAACGACGTAGATGACAGTTGTGTTCCAGACGGGGGGTCACATAGTGCCAGCCCGATCTCCTGCACATCCATGACGTAGTAGAGATGTCAACCCAGGGACACGCCGGGCGATGAGTCAAACCATTGTCACGGTCCTGCCAACCCACTGCCACTCCAGCACACGAATACTTCGAGATCAACAACTTGTGAGGGAACCATCTTGGACATATGTGCCAACCTTTGTGTCATCTGTTTCTAACTTTGACAACCCACGGATTGTAGAACATTCATCGTTGGTGTTTGATTGTATATTCATTGCAATCTTTTGTAATCTACAAGACTCTTAGTTTTGTGAACCATACATTCTCAGCATTTAACTCTGGTTTTTCAATATTTTAAATTTAAAACAAAAACAAATGCAAACTGGTGTAAAACTTTACACTTGGACCGTATCCAGTTTTATAAAAGTGAGTGACTGTTTTTAAACTTTTGTCAAAATAAACAACAACCCCTGAAGAAAACCAATACTCCACAAGAACATTTACAATGAACTTAAAATAACTTGGCAATATGTTTCAAAATGATAGATAAAAAATAAAATAATATACAAATATTGTAAAACACTGTTATTGCAATTAACAAACAATTTGCAACAAACAAATAATAAAATAAAAATATGAATAATTTACAAATGATGAATCTTTGATAATGAAAAAATGACAATTGTAGTCAGTAATAATTTTCTCATATGCATCAACAAATATGCAGGAATAAATATTAATTCAAATAATAATGTAACTTTCTTGAAATAATTAAAACATTTTTTACAATGAGCTAATAAATAATAATAATAACTTGCATCAATGACAAAGAATTATGTAATGTATCTGTTGTTCATTAATAATGTATAATACAAATTGTTCTTGTATAGACTAAGGATTTAATAACTAATTGAATTTAATTACTGTATATTGCTTCAATAACTTGGTGATGAATAATGTTATTGCTTAAAGGATTGATTATTTGTTCAATGACCAATGATATGTATGAAGTAATAATGCCTCATTAGTCTAATGAGTAATGATTTATGAAATTGTCCAATGATTGATAACTAAATTGATAATGTAAGGACTTGCTTAAGATGTAGTGATTTAATTGAGAATGTTAAGGATTATGTAATGTTTGAGAATTTATAAAAAAAAAAAAACTAAAGAAGGATTAGGATTTGAAAAAGAGTTAGAAATTCAAAGATGGGTTAAGGATTGAATAGGAAATATAGTAATAAAAGACGGATAATTGATTGAAAAATAGAAAAATAGTATATAAAGTCGGATTAAAGGGATGAAATGGATAACTGCATATAAAGTCGGATTAAAGGGATGAAAGGGATAATTGTATTTAAAGACGGATTAAAGGGATGAAAAAAGATTTTAGAATTTAAAGACGGTTAAGGAATGAACATGGATAATCGTATTTAGAAAAAGTTTAAGAATTGAAAATTCATTTGAAAAATCGGATAGGGTATTGACAAAATGAATAATAGGTCAGTATAGGAAGATAAATAAAATGTTTAAATGAGTAAAAGAGAATTCATTGGTGAATTGACAAGCAACATGATAGTATGTGGATGAAATACTTAAATAAATAAATGATAATTTATTTATAAATTAATGAACTATATAACATGTTATTGCAATGAATAGTCATGTGATTTTAATGATGATGTTGAAATATGATAATTGTAAATAAATTGATGATTAATTAATTTTGATAAATACTTGTACATAACTTAAGGATATATTGATTGTTGATGTATGAATTTCAGTATGTAATGTATAATTTCTGTTTGACAATTTTTGATCCAAGACTGATGGATTTTTTGATTGACAACTTGTAATAAGTAAAAATATATTAACTTTTTATGAACAATTATGTACGATGAAATGAGTTGTTAAACTTTTGATTTATAAATTATGGAATTGTTAATTAACAATTTTGATTTATTGGATTATTGTTTGATGAATGTAACTTTAGCATTATTGATTTTTATTGATAAGTGTATAGGATGTGATGAATTTTTTGAATTTTTTAATCATGAATAACTGATTTGTGATTAATAATTTTATGATTTATTGAATTGTAATTAATTGAATTGTATTGATGATTTAAGGGACTTATTTTGATAAATAGGGATTTTTAAATGTGGATAAGTAGATGATGATGTATTACTATATAATATGTAATCTGATATGGAATCATAGAATAATTAATGGATTCAATTTACTAGATGTAATAAATATTGTAAAACTGAAACTTATCTGAGGAACAAACGACAATTTGGCGAATCGTGTTTAAAATCAAGATTTTTTGACTCGCGTTACTCACACATCGCAAAAAATCGGGGGGTACTGTAACAGGTCCACCAAATTGAGAGGCAAATTAATTACTTTAGATAAATAATAAATTATTATACAAAAGAAAAGAAATATATTTAATTAAAATAGAGGGAGAAGTTTCAAATCATATTAGAGAATTGTCGTGTGGAAAATAACCGTGGGACAGACGAGGCTCCAGCAATAAATCACAGTAAACAAACTCTTTGTTCAAAACAGGATGGGTGGGCCGATTCTAAGAATCAACAAAAATATGACGTAGCAACGTGAGACAAGCAGCGACATGTCGGTCGGGTATTTTCCATTGTACCCCACCATGTCACAAGTGTGAAAGCAACTCAGAGGACGAATTTTGACAAGAACCAATCAGAACGGGACATGTATTTCCAAATTTGCCCGTAGGCCGCAGCAGCTGTCAGAGCAGCTACATTGTAATATAACAGAAGGGTCATAGTCGCGTACCCAAAGGAAGAAAGGCGGGAATCTGATGTCAACGGTTGAGAGGAATTCCTCAGCCCATTTTGCAAATACTCCGAGATCGAGGAGGACCATCTCCATGACACCACGGTCCCGGGCTACGTTTTCGGGAGAAAGTGTTTAAAAATGTGTGCGTTTTAATATATTAAACAACAGTCATTAGTAAAGAATTAATTATCAACTCAGTTTAAATTGCGTAGTTGTGAATAAACGACGGGATGTAAGAAGGACATGATATTCAGCCACGAACTCTGCCTCCTCAGATAAGCTATATAATAAGTAGTTTATAAGATCTAAATAATAATGTTTTTTATCAGTTTGATTAAAGTTAATATTTTACATTGAAGATCTTGTTTTGTAAAGCAAATTAAGACAGTTATAACACTTCATGTTATAATCAAATAATAATTTTATTCTTTGTGGAAAATATGTAATTAAAATAATTTTGTAAAGTAACTTTTGTTTCAATGTACTACTTAGTTCCACCGATTTACCTATAAACGACCCTGAGATACAATAAGAGAACTCACAAAATCATTCAATTTGAATAAATTTAAATAAATTAACAATTCATTTAAATCAAAGTAACTTATAAATAAAGACGAGTTCAACAGAGTTGGCTCGACAACCTGAAGCTTTGTTGTTGCATATTTAATTATTATTATTATTTGTTGCAAATCTATTTAAAAATTACAAAGAGAAGAAGTGAGTTCTACAAATCATCGAAGCAAGGAAGTAAGTCTCCATTAATTATAGCTGTTCTTTTTTTCCAAGTAAAGAAAGAAACAATTCTTTTGATGTGCAAATAATACAGAAAATTAAGATGTACCATATCAAACGACAATAACTTTTAGTGTTGTTATTCCTAGGATCTTAAACAAGAAATAAAACTAACTTAACTAACATGTTTTTTAAAAAAAGACATATCTTGTGTATTAGTCTGTCAGTTTTAAACAAGAAATAAAATGCAACTGTCACACTGAAAAATAACTAAAATCAAGCAAATAATATAAAAAATAACTAAAATATCAAGTAAATAATATAAAAGTAACTAAAATATCAAGCAAATAATATCAATGATGTACGATATTCTAGGAGGTATACAGATTAAACGTTTATCAGCATAATAGTGTATGATGAAAGAGATGACAAGCCTAGTATCGAAGGATGTTAGCCTTTGGATGGTTTTGCCATTGTGGCTAAATAACTATCTCTGCATCCTCACAGTGACACATTTCTACTACATTAGATGACAATCGGTTATGGATATTGGTAACTGTGCTCTCTTCTGTTGTTTTGTAGCCATGGACGAATTTAACAATTGGCTGTATTTATAGAACAGTTTATTTATAGATTGTAAGAATAGAAAATTAAAATGGAATGTCAGGGTTCACTGTTTATTAAAGTTTGGTAAAAGACACATTCTATAACGTATTTTAAAAGTCAGTTGCAGGAAAACAGTTTTTTTTTTAGTATAGGTAAGGTACATTTATTCCGTAAAACTGTTAATTAGATTTTCTATACCGTTGGGTAATTTTTCACACATTTGCAGACAATTTTTTAAAAAACAAAAATTTTAAAATTGTATAAAATTACTGGTATTTGGTATCATTGTACTCTTAATGAACCAGATTGTCTAATAATAATAAAATATACATTTAGAGAAAGAAAATTGTTATATGACTCATGATATCTTGGACAGTGATTAAAAAAGGAGGGAACCTTTAAAAACAATGTAATATAGCTAAATTAGCCAAAATATTCCAAATTTTTTATCTAGTTTCATAAAATATTCATTCATTCATTATTAAGACGCCGATCATCAAGATATGGGTGAATATGAGGGGCGATTGAGTGTGTGATGTGTGTAGATTAACGAGTGCATCATTGTTACTAACTAGTAACCAAGGTCGACTGTTCCTCAGAAGAGATTTTTATTAATAGCCGAATGGCTAGGGCAACTAAGGAACCTACAGCTTTACGTGGAATATGAACCATGTAGTGTTGATTTTCAGCTAACTGACTAACCTGACACTCAGTTGTCTTCCCTACACAACATCGAACCTTGACCACCATCCAACATGAACACCACATACTTGTCTAGTAGTGTCCACGTTGATGGTAACCATTGAGCGGATGCTGTGTCGGTATTAAGAGGACCGAGCATAGAATCTATCGCTTACAATCTCCTCAACACTTTGTCCCCAAGTAGCTGGGTTACAGCACTGTGCCACCAGTGCGTCTGTATATGTTACTTGGATCAAGAAAATAATTATACCTATTTAACACGCGGAGCACACGCACCCGTTAGCAAATTGCCGCACCAATAGAAATGCGGGCAGATCTTTGGGGCTACTGAGCCGAGTTGGGGTATGCGGCCAGCTCATCCCTCCTTGCCCTCCCTCGACACGCCCTTGACGTTCGCCAGTTGGTCACGGACCATTGGAGTGAGTAATTCAAAGTGTTTGTGTGTCGTGCAGTGAATCGTGAGCAATTTTGCCAATGCACGTGCTTTCACCGTTCTAATGATATTGTGAGCTGTTTGCTAACACGCGTGCCCTCCCTGTATGTTATAAAGTGTATTTATTTAAAGATGGAATCTTACGAAGAACGGCAATGAAGAATAAATGAATTGTTGGAATCCATACCAGAACCTAATACAAGTGAACTGGATGATGATGATATATCTGATAATAGCGATGCAGATGAAGCAGAATTAATGAGGAACGTTGAGAACGCAAGTTTATTCAGAGGAGAGTCTAGGAGAGGCTTCCTGAAGGTTACCAACAGGATCCGAGTGTTTTAAATATTGATTATCAGTTTGTTGATCCGAGTTTTGGTACTTTAGGCTATTCCGAGTGTCGGTAGCCAGTCCAGGAGTTTCAAGATCCAATCAACGTACAGCCTCACAGGTAACGAAAGGTTATTTTCAGATATTGTTACTAACCCTACTTACTTTGGTAAGGTAACTAGAAATAAAACCTATCCAATGGCTTGGTCTAACAGGCCTCAACAAACGTCAAATCGGACAAGAAGTCATAACATTGTAACACAGCTCCCAGGGCCGTTCGGGAGGCTAGAAATGCAAAACGCGAGCAAGAATGCTGGATGCTCTTTTTCCCAGACTCAGTAATTGATAAGCTGGTGCTGTACAAAATAAGAAAATTAACAAAATTAAGGCAAACTCACTCGTGCAAGAGATGCAAAGGAAACTGATCGCATAGAAATGAAAGCACTAGTAGGGCTTCTTTATTTGTCTGGTGTTTGTAATTCTGGCAATCAAACACATTAGATCTATGGAGGAATGATGGGGTTGGTGTTGAATTTTTAGAGTATCAATGGGCGTTAATCGTTTTAAATTTCTTCTCCAGAACCTGAGATTTGATGACATTGAAGTGATGATAGGCCACTAAGAAAAGCCAGATAGGGTGTATTGCTTCAGAGAACTGTTTGAAGAGTTCATTCAAAGATGTAAGCAGCATTACAGCGATGGTGCCTTTGTAAACACTAGACGAGATGCTTCCAAATTTTGTGGGAAAGTGTTCATTTCGTGTATACATGCCAAAAAAGCCAGGCAAATTTGGTATAAAGGTTTGGGCACTAACCGATGCCAAGATATTTTACACATCTAATTTAGAGGTCTCAATTGGAAATCAGCACAGAGGACCTTTTACGTGAGCAACGCAACTCGAGCAGTAGTGAACATACTTGTTTCTAATATTGAGTACACAGGAGAGAAATGTCACCTGTGACAACTTCTTTACTTCAATCCCAGTTGCACGTGATCTTCTACAGAAGAAGCTAACACTAGTTGGCATAATTAGAAAGAATAAGACGGAAATCCCTGCAGTACTATCGACGGAATATCCAAATAATGAGAGGCCCTTGAAAAGTTCAATGTTTTCTTTCACGAAAACTGAAACTCTTGTTTCTTAACAAACCTAAAGAGAAAAACGATTGTTCTTGCACTTTCTACATTACATTCCAATGATGACATCGACGAAGAGACTGGTGATGAATGTAAACGGCTATTATCACGTTTTATAACAAAACAAAATGTGGCGTTGATGTTAGTGATTGCAATGCAAAAACAGTATTCTGTAGCAAGAATTTCAAAAGGTTGCCACTCACACTGTTTTATTTTCTTCTGAATGTTGGTGGAGTAAATAGCTATGTAATATTTCAAGATTAACGATCAGAGACTTTAATAATAAACCTCTTCCAAGAAGGAAATTTTAATGAACCTAGGACGCCAATCTGCTCTTGGAAAATGCCAAACAAAGAGTAGCTGAAAATCTTTCTCTGCCCCGCCCGATGAGAGACAGACTGATTGAAATTTTCAAACTTGATCGGACTCAATGACCTGTAGCTGCTGAACATGTTCAACGTGCAGGCTATGCAATCTGTGCTGTTTGTCCAAGAAGAAAGAACAGGAAAACAACAGTTTTTTGCAACAACTGTCAGGCTCCAATCTGCAAAGAGCACACAGTTGCAACATGTGCAAGATGTTCAAATCTGATATGGATGTCGATATGCAGTAAGGAATTGAGGCCTGACCATTAATATAGTTACATTCTTTTTTGCCCAACGAAGAGGAACACAATTGAAAACAAAAACTGTTCAAAATAATACACTCAGTTTTTAAATGTATGTTAGTGCTTTTTTCATCAGTTATTTGTTAAGACTATTTCAAGGTCAACTACGTACTTTAAGCCACCTTTATGTGCATATGTTTTTTAATAATATAGTTTTTATATAAGATTTATTTAATTTAGGCTCGGATTCCTTCCACAAATATTTTACTAACAAATTGTTCATCACTTTTGTATTTTATTCTCGTAAAACTATACAACACAAATGTTCTGTAACTGTATAATGTCGAATCACTTTTAAAATTTTTTTTTTTTTTGCTTTTTTACTACAGTTATTTTTTATGACTATCTCAAGGTCAACTATTTCTTTAAGTTCAAACCACATTATTTGTGTATATTATGTTCAATTTGATTTTTGATAAGATTTTAATTCGATTTAGCTAATGATTCCTTCATAAACATATTAATAAACATTTCGTATTACTTTTGTACTTATGTAAAATAAATGTTTTTTACTTGTGAAATATTGAATTATAGTTTTTTTTTACTCGCAAACCTTTTCCCAATAAAAGCGGCAGTTTGCTAACTGATACCGCGTTATGTTTGAGATTTTTCAAAGTACGGCAGTTTGCTAACGGTGTGCGTGTCCTCATGATGGTATTGAGTTATGCCATTTGCAAACGATTTGAATTCAATTTTTCTTTCAACTAATATCATAGATATATATGAAAGCTACACCTTAAGAACTCAAAAGGAACCAAATATTTTAAAAACTTGTCACAAAAATAAATATGTAAACCAAGGCATTAGGGTAACCTAAATGCTGTGTGAGCAATTTGCCGTTGCGCGTGCTGAGACGTCACAAAAGGGGCGCGTGTGCTTGCGTGTTAATCGTATGTAGTACAATTATTAAATATGCTAAAATATGTTACCGGGTACCATGGTAATCATTATTTCTACAATTTACTAAACATTTACTGAAATAAAAAGAATATATTTATAAAATAACTATAGTGTTTTGTGAAATGTTTATATTGGTTTCCATTCGCTGTCAGCCAACAGGTCTGTAGGTGATGGATGAACTTTTACTGGCATTCACATAAATTTTGTATTCTTCATGTATTATATTTTTTTTTATTTTATGAAGAGGGTTCAATATAATTTTTATGGGTTGTATATCCATACCAGAAGTAATGAAAATTTTTGGGCAATTTGGATTAATGGCAAAAAAACAATTTTGAAATATTTTTTTAATAGTTTTAAAATTTTTTGTAAACTGCTTAAATATATATATCAAAAACTTTTAGGACATTTAATAATAAAATTTTTCTAGTTATAATTTTTATACAAAAAAGCATTATTTTTAAAAAGCCAAGGAGTCAAGCTTCATTCAGTTGAATTTTGCAAACTGAAATGGTTTTCACCATTTTCCCCCAGAGGATCCTGAGGATCAATAGTTGTTGTCTACCTTGTAGGTTATAATAATTTTCGTTTTGGAGGTCTTCTCCTTTTCCTTAAAAACCCCTTTTTGGAAAATTCGGCGTTTCGGCCTCCCGAGGCTCTGCCCCAGTCCTGTTTGTGGATCCGGCATGTCGCTTCTTTGGGGAAAAAAAGGGTCTACAGCAGATTCTTTAAAGGGTGACCATGAAATTTTTTGGTTTTTGGGCGTGGGGCTCATAAAAAATTTTCTAGCTTGGGTGTGTTAGTTTTAAAAAAAACCCAATTTTGGGGTTTTTTAGCATATTTTTTTATTTGGGAGGGGCAGTAGTCTTTCCCAAAAAGTATGGGAAAGTCTTTAGGGGTACGTGGTATCAATACCCGTACGTGTTATGGGTGGCAGGTGGGTCAATACCACGTACGTGTATGGGTGGGGGGGGTGGGTCAATACCAGGTTGTGTATGGGTAGTTGTGGTCAATACCACTGTAAACGGTTGGGGGTGGGGGTCAATACCACTGTATGTGTTGGACGGGTGGGTGGGTCAACACACTGTACGCCTATGGGGAGGTTGGTTGGGGCAAACCACCACATTACATTTTTTGAACCATATTTTTAACCCACTTTGTGCTAGAAGTTGATAAAGGTTCCCAATTTGGTTTTTTTGATATAAGTCTTTAAAAATTGGGTCGTTAGTTCGGGAAAAGACATATTTTATAAGGGTTTTAAACCGTTTTTTTTTAAATTTTTCATTTCTACAAAAAGCAAAATAAATAAATTATACTGCTAAGAACTAAAAAAAACACCATGAAAAATTTCGGTACGTAGAAAAAACCGGGAGTTTCCCCCGCATCTCCATGCGTCACATGTGCTAAATGCAAAAATGAACACAAAAAACTGCTCAATTCCTGTAATTACTTTTTTCCCGCTGATAGTGATAAATAACTTGCTTACTTTTAGCTGAAAGTTCTATGCAAAATTTTTTGTTTGTTACCGGATTTATAGAATAAAAAAAATCGCTGATTTCGCCTATGTGTTAAAGGGAAATTTTAGGGCCTCTGGGGGGAGAAATCAGAATTTTCCCCGTGTTTAGACCAGTATAATCATTTTCTCTTGGTCCAAAACCCCCCTATAAAAAATTTAAAAAAATTAAAAATCATTGGGGCCCAAAAATTTTTTTCCGGACAGGCTTTTTTTTAG
>JAQJVL010003349.1:0-63135 GCA_035578905.1 Stictocephala bisonia
CCAAAAATCATCATAGAAGATTCAACTCCAGGAATACCACTCAATAAGTAAATCTGAAGAGTGATTTGGAAATTTAAAATTTTAATTATTCCTGGTGTTATACTAGTGACGAAATTGAAATTTGTCAGATAGCTATTGATCAAAATCAAAATGTCGCTATGTATAACTCTTTTAATGTATGTATTCTTAGACTTCTACACTTTTGCAAGAAATTCTTTTTAAATTAGTCATGGTTCTTTTTTTTTAAGTTTGTTTGCAGTTAAATATTTGATGTTTTTATGATGGTTTCATGGTTGTCTCAGAATACATCTACCAACATCATTGTTGGCACTTAAGATTCAAGTTAAAGAAAAAAGTTCTATCCAACACAATAAAAAGAATATTGATTAGCACCTCTCGCATAGTTTACTTCCTTTAACAACACTAAAAAAAACACTCTAATGACTTGAAGATTGTTTACTAAAGAATTGCGTAACTTCTTACCAAACAAGATTTTTCTATGCTGTGAAATGGCCCATGCCAAGTTTCTTACCTATATTCATAATTTGTGGTTTTAAATACTATCTTTACGTATTTTGTGATATGACAAATATTTTTTATAGTACTGATAACAATTAAAAATAAACATAGTAAACATTTTATTTGTGGAAAAACAAAATAAAATATTAACAATTAAAATACTCAATGAGTTTATTACAGTGCTATACATATTCACTAAATAATAAATTGAACTTATAAAATTCATGTCTGTAAAACCATTGATTATATATACACCTACAATGATAAACATCTAATAGAAATATTTGTTGCAGTAATTTTGTTAGTTAGTGAGGCCCGCAACCACAGCTGGTTTAAACTGCATGAGACTACACTTTACATGAGACTACACTAGCCCTCCACAGTGGACCACAAAACAGCTGATTGTGAGACTCAAAATTTTAACATTGGATGGGAAATCTATTTATTTATAAAATCAATGGTAAAACTTATATTCCTTCCATAACCACAGATGTAAATAATTTCTTCAATAGTGGGTGCACAGACATGGCTCCGAAACAATCATTTTTTTCACTAAGTATATTAGTCAAGAACAACAAATTTCAATCATATTATCACTTGCAACAGTCGTAAAAAAAATTTACTCTTAAATATTTGTCTTGTCTTAAAATTATAATCATGAGTCTAAGTGGAGCAGCATTATTATTGCAAAAAACAGCACCAAAACATGTAAAAATTTAAAATACATAGCTTGTTTTTTTGTCAGCCATCAAAACAAGTAATATACAGTTAAAAAAATATTAAACACCAAAATGAAATAATGATTTATTTCCCAACAAAAATTACAATTATACATTTTCTTAAAATTTACGGGAAATGTCACTGACCACGTATCCAGTAGTGTGGCCAGCGTTACAAACTTAGACTGCATAGGTAAAATATTTGATAAATTTCTTAATTTATTAAGTCACACTCGTATTTTATGTGTGACGATGGCCACACATATAGGAGCAGTAAGGTGTTCCATCTGTGGACTGTACACATACACTTGCATACACAAATGCGCACATGCATTTGCAAACACACAAGTTTGATTTACAGTGAGATTCCATGTTCTTAAAACAGGTTAAGCAGTTGTTGTAGTTTTAGTTTTAGAGAGAACTATTCAGTTTTAAAGAACTACTCCACATATACGTGGACATTTTTTATTTTATTTTTTCTTTGTATTTTAGTATCCGTATGTTTGAGAGATACCAGCGCTTCTCTTAAATTATGTTTCTACCCTTGTTGTGTCGCATCACTGAAACACAATTAAAGTTACCGACAGAACAAGTGTATATTGCAAGATTCCAGTTTAATTGTTCAACCAAGTAAATTGAAGTGTAATTTTGTAGGCTTTCAGACTCATGATTATAATTTTAAGACAAGACAAATATTTAAGAGTAAATTTTTTGTTTTACGACTGTTGCAAGTGATAATATGATTGACATTTGTTGTTCTTGACTAATACACTTAGTGAAAAATGATTGTTTCGGAGCCATGTCTGTGCACCCACTATTGAAGAAATTATTTACATCTGTGATTATGGAAGGAATATAAGTTTTACCATTGATTTTATAAATAAATAGATTTCCCATCCAATGTTAAAATTTTGAGTCTCACAGTCAGCTGTTTTGTGGTCCACTGTGGAGGGCTAGTGTAGTCTCATGTAAATGTAATGCAGTTTAAACCAGCTATGGTTGCGGGCCTCACTAACTAACAAAATTACTGCCACAAATATTTCTATTAGATGGTTTATCTATTGTAGGTGTATATATAATCAATGGTTTTACAGACATGAATTTTATAAGTTCAATTTATTATTTAGTGAATATGTATAGCACTGTAATAAACTCATTGAGTATTTTAATTGTTAATATTTTATTTTGTTTTTTCCACAAATAAAATGTTTACTATGTTTATTTTTAATTGTTATCAGTATTATAAAAAATATTTGTCATATTACAAAATACGTAAAGATAGTATTTAAAACCACAAATTATGAATATAGGTAAGAAACTTGGCATGGGCCATTTCACAGCATAGAAAAATACTTGTTTGGTAAGAAGTTACGCAATTCTTTAGTAAACAATCTTCAAGTCATTAGAGTGTTTTTTTTAGTGTTGTTAAAGGAAGTAAACTATGCGAGAGGTGCTAATCAATATTCTTTTTATTGTGTTGGATAGAACTTTTTTCTTTAACTTGAATCTTAAGTGCCAACAATGATGTTGGTAGATGTATTCTGAGACAACCATGAAACCATCATAAAAACATCAAATATTTAACTGCAAACAAACTTAAAAAAAAAGAACCATGACTAATTTAAAAAGAATTTCTTGCAAAAGTGTAGAAGTCTAAGAATACATACATTAAAAGAGTTATACATAGCGACATTTTGATTTTGATCAATAGCTATCTGACAAATTTCAATTTCGTCACTAGTACAACACCAGGAATAATTAAAATTTTAAATTTCCAAATCACTCTTCAGATTTACTTATAAAAAATCTCCACCATTATAGTATTTTTTTACAACAAGCTCCAAACCTCACAAAGTATTTCAGTCTCCCATAATTTAAAGTTCAAATTAATACTGTGTAACACCAATTAGGAACTGTATATCACAATAACAATATATCACATAGTTACAATATAAAATAAGTTTTGTTATAAAATAATCAGATATGTTGTGTTGTTGCTACGTAATGATCATAATCTCTATTGAAATGAAATGAAAATCCGTTTATTTCAGTAAAAATTACTAATACAATACAGAATACATATGAAAAAAAAAATAACTTGAAAAATTCCCCACATGGGCTATACAGCCTGTGGGTGGGGAATGAGCTCTATATCAGCTAATAAATTCGTAATTAAATTATAATAATTTGAAAAGGATATTCAATTTATAAGTATCTATTTAAACAATAATAATATTTATATAATAAAATACATAGTTAAGAGTCAACATTATACATATGTTTATAAGTTAGAGGAAACTCATGTTTGACTGTGAAAGAAAAAAACTAAATCCATCTCACAGAGATTTGGGTAAGCAAACATACCCTCCTCACACTCCTTACACACTCGCATTCACTCCAATATACACACACTCATTCAAGCCCTACATACGCACGTACACTCTACTCACTCACACTTACGACAAGAGAAAAAAAAGGGTACATACATTAATCAGCTCCACGCAACAGGGCGATCTATTATCTGTACTGTGAATAAAAAAATGAATTAACATGATCTCTTCCCAGTTCTAACAACCAATGATTAATAAATTTTTTATACGTATTATAACTGCAAGGTTGTGGATTTTTTAAATGCGGAGGTAGTTTGGAATAAACAGTGTTGACAATGTAATGTGATGAGGTTGACGTAATAGTTTTGAACAATCTAGGTGGATGGAAACCAATATTTAACGCGGCTCTCGTTGAGTACGGATGTGTTATTTCGTTAAATAAGTTTTCTTTATTTTTAAAAATGTATGAAATAATTGTTCTTAGATAAAGTTGAGAGATATTGAGCACTTTAAATTCTTCAAATAGTAAGTCTGTGGGGAAACGTAAGTTTTTCTGCAAAGCAGCTTTAATTATTGATTTCTGAGTAATTTCTAATGGAGAGAGAATGCTTCGGTAACACCCACCCCATGCCAGATTACCGTATTGCAACAACGATTGAATGTAAGCATAATAAACTATTTTTATCAAATCAGGTGAAAGTACTTTACTAAGTGAAGAAAAAATATAAATAAATTTTCGAAGTCTGCCATTTAAGTATGATACATGAACATTCCATTTCAAGCGGTTGTCAAAAACGACCCCTAAATACTTATATTCAGATACAATCTGAACGCATTCACACACCACACACCCCTGCTGACCACCACATGAATGCAAGCGCAATTCCACATTGACCGGATCACAGTCGGCTCTAATAGAAATTGGCATACATTTTGTTTTTGATAAATTAACAGATAACCGACTTTGATCAAACCAACGCTTGACAGCGAGTAAGCCCGTCTCCGCCAGACGGACAGTCTCCTCCCATCCACTGCCTTCAAAAAGCAAAGCAGTATCATCTGCATAAAGAAAAATTTGCCCCCCATCTAAATTTAGTCGACCCAGGTTATTCACAAATATCAAAAAAAGTAGAGGGCCCAGCGTACTACCCTGCAAAACTCCATAATCAATTTTCTTCCTAGTACTGTCTTGTCCGTTAATTGTAACAATTTGGTAACGATCGCTAAGGTAACTGTTAAACCAATCAAATTCTGTTCCCCTTACCCCAATATGATCAAGTTTCTTTAATAACAAACTTCTATCAACAGTGTCAAAAGCTTTGGCCAAATCAATAAACAATAAAATAGGTTTTTTATTACGTTCAATTGCATTATGAATACTTTTTGTCAACAAAAATAAATCATCATTTAAATTTTTATCTTTCCTGAAACCAAACTGATTTTGAAAAAGAATGTTATATCTGATTAAATAATTTTCAAGTTGTATTCTAATACTTTTTTCTAATAATTTGGACATGACGCTAGCCAATGTGATAGGCCTAAAGCTTACACATTGATCTTTTGGGCCCCCCTTGTATATTGGAATAACTTTCCCTACTTTAAAAGATTTGAGGAAAACACCATTTTTAATACTGTTGTTAATAATATGAAGAAGAGGAACTTTGAGAAATTGAAAACAGGTTTTTAAAAACAGAGCCGGAATATTATCAATACCAGGAGCTGATCCACCCTTAAGGCTATTTACAATTAGAGTTAATTCATTTTCAGTGACTGGCTGCAGTTGGAAGTTGGCATCCACCCGATATTCTTCATCATTCAGGACAGGCTCAGATACAGGAGGGACCGTGCCGGCCAGATTGGCTCCTACACCCACATAGTATTCATTGAGACTGTTTGCTACTTGTTTGATGTCCTCAACTTGTATATCATCCTTGCCCCGCAAAAACTGTTCAAATGGAAGATTATCTTTATTCTTCTTTATACCGATAACTTCAGCAATGTTATTCCACAGAAAACGTTTGTTGTTTTTTGACTGATTAATTTTATTACGATAGTAGATTTCTTTGGCTGATCTGATAGTTTTACTTAAAATATTTCGGTAATTTTTATAACGTGTCTTTAAAACATTATTAAATGGTTGTTTTTTAAGTCGTCTACCCAATTTGTCTCTAGTTCGAATCGACCGAACCAATCCAGCTGCTATCCAGGGCTTGATTCGGCTGTTATTTGATGAGAATCGCACTGTTTTACCTGACAGAGACAATATTTTTTGAACCTGCTCAATGAAAACAGAGCAACTAACATCAACATCATTGGTATTTAGAATTTCAGACCAATCCCAACCCGAAAGAAGCTGGAAAGCAGCATTCATGTCGAGGCGGGTATTGATATTTGTAGAAAATGGCTGACTGGAATTCTTATTAAAACATGACTGAAATTGAACAACAGTGAAGAAATGGTCGGTCATCTCTGATTTAATTATTGCTGATTTTACTGAGCTAATGTTTTTCATATTAGTAAATATATGATCTATACAGCTTTTAGAGTGTTCAGTAACTCTTGTGGGTATGTTAATACAACTTGTGAAACCCGCCCCAAACATAACATCCAGATATCTTTGTGATAATTGTTCTTTAGTTTCTGACAAAATACAACAGTTTACGTCACCAATAAGCCAGCACTCGCCACCCCTGCATCCATCGCCGTCGAGATAAGATTCAAGTTCATCGATAAATGTTCCAAGGTCACTTGACGGACTCCTGTAAACTGCCAATAGCGATAGCCTGTCGCTGCCAAACGTCAGCTCTACTTTAAGACAAGTGGCTCCTTGCAAACTCAACTCATCACAACTTACAGTCAGACACTTGCTCACAAAAACAATTACTCCATCATTCTGGTTTTTTCTCTTTTTATTCACAAATCTTTCATACCCATCCATACTCACATTCACACAACTCTCATCCATCCAAGTCTCTGTCAAAATTATGACGTCAAATTTATTTCTATAAGAATTTAAGATGAGCGTAAGTTCATCAAAGTGTTTGTTACAGCTGCGAATATTCAAACTAAGAATTGTTATACTTTTGTTTGGAATAATGTTGTTATCACTAAAAAAATCAAAAACCCCCACATCCTCATAAACACATGCATTTACAGTTCTATTAGATACTATTTCATCACATACGTCGTTTATCATGCTAACAAGTCCAGCCTACCCACCCTATGTTACAAAAATATTTAAATAATAAAATATATATATATATACAAGAATAATAATGTTCGTGCATATACTTGGTAATGGAAATGAAAATACATTGCTACAATTTTATATCTGGTACTACAAAGTTTACAGTCGTTGTAAATAAACATTACATGCAACAAAAATCGTATTATGAAAAGAGTAGAACTAAATTGCATTTCTAAAGAATGACCTATTGATAAAATGAAAAAGATATACGATTGAACTAAAATATTCATATTCATAGGTACAAACATACATACACAAACATTCCAATATACAATTACACATTTCAATATACAATTACACATTTCAATATACAATTACACACAGCACGTTCACACAATACATGCATTCAATGATGTGCAACAATAATGAAAAGATCAATATGTATAAAAAAAATATTAATAATAAAATGAAATAGTATATGTTCCAACAGTATGTTAGAAACATATTAACATCTGCATAACACCACAACACAAATTATATTAACTACCGTTGTTTATACTTGAACAATTAAAATGAGTCCTGAACTTACTTATCGCTAAATAGATGTTTTCCAGTTTTAGATAATAATTTAGGTGCATTAAATTAATGTAGACTAATCACTCTACATTTGTTATTATATATGTAGAATAAACTGTTTCAATTGTGCTAAATTATTTTACTATTTTTAAAAGTTGAGTATTTCAGATTACAGTTTCTGCACATTGAGTTGACATATAAAGTGTAAATAATTTTAAAAATCTCAAATAATCCAATAAAATAATTTATTTTTGTGAGGTCTTTTGCTTACAAGATAGGCATTGTCAGACATAAACAAACATTTTTATTGGATGATATGAGAATTTTAAAATTAATTATACTTTTAACTATACAGGGTGAGCATAACTTTGGTGCTTCGAACATTCTGTCACAATTTTATAAATCATACCTCTTGACACTCGAGGAAACTCACTATATAAGGATGCAAATGTAAAACGTCTGTTCTCTCTGACCTTTTCATCAATTTTTTGCACCTAGTCATCAGTAATGATTGAAGGTCGTCAACTTTGTTCCTCATCATGCACATTCGTACAGCCATCTTTATGAGCTCTCACCCTATTCCGTATCATTCCATCACTAATATAAACCGCACAAAAATGGTCTGATAATAGCTGTTACACGTGAAGTTCGCATCCTCACTTCTCGCCTAGCAATGTTGTTAGATATAAATTCATTGAAAATATTAAAGATTTGTCAAAACATATGTTGATGTAAACAAACGTTATAATTTGTTATTATAAACAAATATACTTGTTTTGATTATATGTATATTAGTGATATAATTATGGATAAAAACAGCTATTTCACTTAATAAATACTATTTAATAGTACTTTCTACAAAATAACAATTTTTTATATCAATATAATGCTATAAAAAATTACAGGATTACCACATACCATATAGTTAATTTTAACATTACATTTTAGAGGTCTTTAAATAGTCTCATACAGTTATTTAGCAAACAAAAAGCCAATTAAATTGACAGCATTAAACATATGCATATTTGTCATAGATGAAACGTGGTTGCGTGGTTCTCAGAAATTATATGGCAACATCGCCTAAAATGTCATCGAACTATTTTGATGCGGTTTGCACTAGTTGTGTTTTCTCCATAAACATTACAGACCTCACGGTGAATGTCAGCTGCTTTCACATCTTTAGTGTAAGAAATGTATCACAGCACACACTTCACAGATGGTGGCATTTTCAATTGGATGAGGCATTTTATACACTCATAAGCAACCTTAAAATCTGTCAAATGAATCCGTAACGGCGGCTGTGATTTGTCAACAGATACTGCTACACAGCGTTCCTGCGCCGAACGCCGACTGCAGCGCTACAACGAAGGAATTCCAAAACAGTATTTACTTTAAAAACATGCCTCGTAATAAGAGAATTGTTTTATATTTGTGTTTTTGTTACAGGTAATCAACTGCATTCGCTACTGACAGGGACAGTCATCTCGGCTACGATGGCTCTCCCCACCCACGTCGCTGAGGCTGTGCTACAGTCACACGTAACAGCCAATCTCCAAGGCCAGGCACTGTCAGGTACATTGATTAACTAAATTAAATCAAAGTTCTGTATTCCAAATGGAATTTTAATAAACCTTTGAGTAGCATTTCATTAAAAAAAATCAATCTTATCTAAACTTGGAAACAATTTAACCAGTTATACTATTTTACTTGTATGTAGTACAAATCTGGAGTTATTTAGAGTAATAAGTTCTTCTTTCATGGCACTTAGAGATTATATTTAATTTATCTTTTTTATTTTTTTATTGTCGTTGTAAGACATGAGCTTATGTGTGTAGGATTGAGTGTAGATGAATTAATGTAATTTTTATGAAAACAAGGTTGAAAATCGTCTGCTATTTTTCTAATGAGGATTGACATTTTAAATTTAATTGGCTTTTGAAGTACTCCTAAATACACTGATTAAATTTGTTGTTCTATTATACTAGCACTATATTTTGAGAACTTTTAGTCAATAAAGATTTAAATTTTTATTATCTATGAATTCATTTATTTAAGTCAGTTCTAAAATTAATCAAATTACCTCAATTTAATTGATAACAAATGTATCATGATAACAATCATGAGACCAATGGCAATATAGTTTTTTTAAGTTACTTTTCATTTTAAAGTATTTGTAAACTTTGTTAGTAATATTTCTATTGCTTATTGTTTATTAGATATTTTAAGTAGGTTAATGAAATGATTCAGCGTGAATTGTATTATGCTAAATAAACATTGAAGAAAAGTCGTTGTATATTAATGAACTATTTTATGGTATTTCTTAGTGTTCAAAAGTAGATTTTACTATCATTTCCATGAAAGATAAAACTTATCATTGAATTATTATTAATGTAAACCTTATTGTTTTAAATCAGTGTCTTGGCATTATAGTATTGTGAATTTTCTTACTATGTTGATATATTTACATAGTTATTATATTTTAACATGTTAACCATGTTAAAAAGAAATCAGGTGTATTCATATACTGGCATAATAAATATTTATATTTTTAAATCCCAAACTCAGGTGGAATGCGAAGCAGTGGTTGCATTTTGCGTGTATCTCTTAACAAGTTTATAAAGATGTTAGATTGACTTAATTGAGTATCTTTTTAGGTTCCTTGCAGCAACAGCAGCAGCAACAACAGTCATCACAACAACAACCACCACAACCACAACATCAGGTGTTCCAAACAGCAGGATTGACTCAGGAGACAAGGCAGCCTTTCTCTCATCACAAGGTATGCAAAATATCCTTATCAGAATAATAAACACATTTAAATTAGCAATATATAATCAAACATCCCTATGTTGGTGTACACAAAACTTAAAAAGTAGTAAATGGATGCACTTAACACAACACAGCTTTTATATACAAGAGTATTTTTATATATTTAGTTCCTAAAATTGCACACAGGAAAGTAAGTATTTTCTGATCTATCTACATTTCAAAAATGAAGAAAAATATCAGTGCTAAAAAAGTGATACCATAACCAGCTGAATGTTTATTTACAAATGCAACTATATAGCCTACATTACTTTATTTCAGATAAAATCCTTTATTTTTCTAAATTAAGGTAAAAAACTAACAACTAATAGTTTATAAAGCACAGCAAAGTGTGGCTGGGTTTAACCAGTATATTATTAAACTAGGCAGTGAAAAGGACAAAATCAAAATGCTTTTGAAACTAATCGTATTTGTACAAATTTATTTAATTTACAACACACTTATTAGTGGCTTGCTTACATAGTTTTTTGCAAATAACATTTAACAAAGAGGCTGCAGGTAAGGCTGAACATTTTAAGGCTGAAGTCACAAAAAATGATAACAACTTAAAAAAGGCAGGCCATCCGAAGGTAGGAAGGGTGCTTAAGTTTTGCGAAAACATTTGATTTTATGAAGTAGCTCCTTCTTATGGCAAGCTGTGTTATTTTTCTTATCGTATGAATTCGGACGGCCGATAATAAAGGCCAGTTGCAGATAACAAACGTCGAAACAAATCCAGTTAAAGAAAAGCACTTAAAAATAATATAAATATTAATTCCAACAGCTGATGAGGAGTTAAAAACAATCGATATCTTCATAGAGAATGTCTAAACAAGGACCAGCATAACAGTAAACTACAACTGAATAGTTGCAGACTGCAGCTACCGCCGAACCTCGCATCAGTCGACAGCCCAAGCATTGATGGCTAACCTCCCTCAATACTGGGCTTGTCATCACCATCATTGTTCAGTTTGAGCCACCTCCTCCCCCTCATCTTACAATCAGTTCTTCATTTAGTTGTGTTTTGTACAAACTGTATTCAATGTTATTTGCATTGTTTTTTATTAGCTATATTATTTGACATGATTTTACTGTTTCAGGTAAATCTTATAATTAAAACCTTACAAGGTAAAGCATCTGACTTTAAATCAGTTGAAAAATTGTTTGGCACTTGTCAAGGACTTCCGAGATTGTTGTAATGATGTAATTTGAGAAACCAAAGAGATTGCTAGCGAGAATAGTATCAAGCCCAAGGCAGATGAAAATGTTATAGAGTTAAAAAGCAACATTTTTCTCATGAAAGTTACAGGATTATATTAAAAATCCTGAAGAAGAGTTTAGGAATTTTTCCCCCCACAAATCGACTCTACAAGCCTCATTAGAAAAGAGACTGATTCAGTTTTCAAAGCACAATTTAATGTAGGGTTTTTGTATAACTTAAAGCAGCTTCCTCCTAAAGGCAAATTTAAAAAGTGCTGTGAAGACTAAGAGGATCATTCAACCATCTTTCTGACAGATTGCCAGAACCATGGAAGTGGTCTTAATAAAAAAATCCTATATATATAAAACGCCATTTAAAAGGAAATCGTAAGTGCAAAACCACCACAAGTTTTGAAATTAAATAAAATAAAACTGATAGATAAGACCTTTTCACTTATGATTCCTTTGGATTTCACTCAAGTTTTGCTTACAATGGTGTAGCTAACTTTGAAAGAAGCTTAAGCAAACTTAAACTAATAAACACTCGTTCTTCCATGACTCAAGACCGTCTGATGTTACTTGCTGTGCTTTCAATAGACAATTATGGAGCTAAAAGGCTGAAGTTTGAAGAGATCAACAAGACCTAAAACACTCGTTCTTCCATGACTCAAGACCGTCTGATGTTACTTGCTGTGCTTTCAATAGACAATTATGGAGCTAAAAGGCTGAAGTTTGAAGAGATCATCAAGACCTAAAACACTCGTTCTTCCATGACTCAAGACGGTCTGATGTTACTTGCTGTGCTTTCAATAGACAATTATGGAGCTAAAAGGCTGAAGTTTGAAGAGATCATCAAGACCTTCTTTTGTGCAAAAGCCTGAAAGATTACAACATACGGTGATGGCAAAAACAGCTTGGAACATTACAATCTCTTGTACAGTACTTATGGCAGGTGTTGTTTGCATCAATAAGATCAGTTTGAGATTTGATAATTCATCATGTTGATAGGCCATAGTGTTTCTTGTTTAAAAGCATAGAGATTAATTAAATGGCTATTTATTTAAGCACCACATTTTAACTTATTTATTATGTTGATTAAAAAATTTGCTTTCTTCACAAGTCTCGGAGAAAGACCTTATAAGTACTGAATTATCAGAGAAGTTAGCATGTTTTATAAGTATTTTCTTTTTAAGAATTTGACTGAGTCACTTTAGGTAAACCAGCCTCTATTCCTTTGTGCACCAAACTAATGTTTCTTAGTGTATTTCTGTTCAAAATGAAATAATTGTGGGTTTAGTACTGATTTTTAAATTATGTTTTGTAGCAGTACAACTCAGTACCACAGTTAGATGGCCAGCATGACACATCTGATGAAGAGGATGATGACGAAGAAGAGGAAGATGATAATGATGAAGATGACAATGAAGATGATAAGGATGAAGAAGAGAACGATGAAAACGATGCTGGAGCGGAAGAGGTAAGATTATTAGCAAGTCTTTTTAGCAAAATTAAAATTAACTCAGTCGACCTATTACAAAACCAATTTCTCATTATTATAAAAAATAATGCATGGCTGAGTTTGATCATTTTTAACTTAACAGATAAAAGTAAATCGGAATATTTGTTGCCATTACTCGTTATAAAAAAATAAGAAAAATCTTACAAACAGAAAAATACATTGTATCTGTAGTCCTACACAATATTTAAATTTTATTCTATAAAGTTCTACAGATAATCATAGCCAATTAAAAAAAATCAAAATTATATTTTTTTGTTGCTAATTTTTTTTCTTGTTCTCTAAAGGAAAATAAAAGTTTGATAACATTTTGAAGCTTTTATTAGCTTACTTTACCTTTTTTTCTTATATATGAATATGTAAATAAGCAAACCTTTACATGAAAGTAAGCCTCAGGCATAGATCACTTATATGAATCAATACAAAATATTATTACTATTAATAAAATATGTATAATTGAGTAAATTTACATGTACATAAACTGATAAGGACGTAAGGGCTTGCACATAATACATATAATAAAAAGTAAGTAAATACGAATAGCACTTGAATACGATGTATTTAGTACACCTTGCACAAAATCGTCAAAATCAGAATCAACTGAATTATTCATATTGACACTTAAAACTAATAAATTACTAACATATATTAAACTAAAGAAATGATAAAAACAACTAAATACACAGTTTCAAAGAGGTGAGGCGGTGGACGATGACAACTGTTCGGTTCAACAGTAGCCGTGTGTATATGCGCTTGTGGCGTTGGGCGGCACAGCGGAAATGTACACTGCAAGACAAAAAAAAAAAAACAGTTTTATAGTAATTGACTGGCCAAAAAAAGAGCATGTTTCGTACAATGTGTCTCTCATTAGCCACCACCCATAATCAAAAGGCACTGACAGATTAAATTAGAAACACTATTTAGAAAGTATTACTTTTGTAATTATTTCGCGTATATGCTTTTATTTCGTTTAGAGCAAAGTCAATTCAAATATATTTATTACTTGCAAAAAATATAATTTATACAAGCAGTTTATTTGTCAAGGATAAGTGCGAGAAAAACTATAATATTTTCTTTACAATTATTAGTGTTACAATTATATGTGAAACATATTTTTATACCTATATATTATAGTACAATTTTTTTGGGGAACTTCCTTAAATCTAAAACAATATAACAATAAATCAGATAACAATAATTATAACAATTTTAAATAAATAACATCAAACAATGGGATAAACGTAACATTGGACTATTATATATACAACAAAATAACTCAATAAATTCTTTAGTATCAACAAAAAACAAAAACAAGTAACCAATTTTAAATCTTAAAATTTACAAACACAATTATACTAAAAAAATGATTAATTACGTGAAATAATTCAATAAAAAATAAATCATACAAATATTTTTTTTTTTGCCTATTGTTCAAAGACACAAAAACAAAATCTTAAACTAAAGGTTAATTTTTAAAATGTTTGCTATCCAACTGATTCATAGTTTCTTGTGGTATGCCTATTTCATCCAATATTTAGACACAATGTGTGAAATGGACATGTTCAGGATGGGAAGGTCAACTTTCACATTCCAATATTTGATCGTTAATGAATGTACTTATTTCATTAGTGTCCTTCAGTGCTTGACCAGCTTGCTTTATATATTCATGTTTCACTGTTTAACCACGTTCACCTATTGTTTATTTAATATTATTATTTTTAGCAGGAAAACCCTAAATTGTATTTTTTTAAACTACCAGGTGTGTATGATTTCCATTTTGTGGTAAGTGCTGTGAGAAATTATGCTTCTTGCCATCCGCCAGTTCCAGAGTCAAATAGATTTTTTTTGTGAGTGTCATATTGCGTTTTTTGAATTAAGACTACACAGTCTCTTTATATATTTTTGGATTAATATTAGGTAAGAAATTTATGTTATATTATTATAAATAAAGTAGTTTTTAAGCTTTTTTTTATTACAGCATTTTTCTCCAAGGTTTGTAGTTCTCTAGGTAGGGAATTAATCAGTAAAGGGATTCTATAAGTAGGCACACACGTGCCATAATAGTTTATGTGTCTTTGAACAACATACTGTCTGTTTCTCAAATTATAATCTATAGGTTGTTGAATTATATATTCTAAGTTAAGATAATTTCTAATTAAATCAGTATATCTTGCTAGAGCAGCAAATTTCAATATACCAAGCCATTCCAATGAAATATTATTAACCCTAGATTCATAACCTTAAATTTTTGTCACACTATTCATAAGCATTCGTCTCTCAGACTACTCCAGGTAAAAAAATAAAACAAAATTGTAAATGAACAGTTATTTTAATAAAACTTATAGAACATGTAAATACATCAATTTAAAAGAATATCATGTGTTTTTTTCTTGATTAGTTAATTTTAAATGCAATTTACACAGACTTTTCCCTGATGTTCTAAGCACATGAAGCGCTGACACTTAAAATATTTAAAACGTGTCATTCTTCTTTTTTTCGAAGGACAGAAGGAACCAATCTTCCTTTGTTGTGTTCCTTGAGGTTCTTCTTCAACAGTAGGTGCTTTTTGACCAAGGATGTCTTCAATTTTTGTCTTTAAGTGACGCTGTAAAGTTGGAAGTTGTATTCGCTCTTGTAACCATGGTAACATGAGTTCACTCAGTGTTTTTGCAAACTCACGGTGTACCACTGGTTGGTTTTGTTTTGCTACCATGTTATGTACATAAATAACAAATGCGTTTACTAAAGTGTCATTTATCATACCATAAAAAAAAAACATAGGGGCCATTTCTTGTGTATTTCTGCTACAACTCATGATGCTGGTCATTTCATCGAATGCATCAACTGCACCTTTATTTGCATTATAGAACATAACTATGTCTGGCTTTCCAGTTTCTTGAGAAATGGTGCCTTTTTTGTGTGTATTGGAAAGTAAATAGACAATTTTGTTAGACTTTGCTTTGTAAGAAACCAAAACATTTTCTTTGTTGTAACAAAACATGGACGAATTTAGCTTCCTTGATTTATTGTCTTGCATTTATTTTGGGATTTCCTTTTTGTCTGATCGTAAAGTACCAACAACAGTTAACGTATGGTTGGTCAACATGTCATTAGCTAAAGGAACCGACGTAAACCAATTATCCATGGTCACGTTTCTGCTCGTGCCATGGATACTCTTTGTTATATTTTTTACGAAGTAGGCATTATTACACAAATCAATTTTAAAATTAAAATAGAACACAACGGTTATAATGAGACTAAAGTCAAAGACATAAATACGCACAAAAACACTAAAAATATACAAAATAATATAGTTTCACACACCAATAATTATAATAACACTATTGACATTTATATTTACAGTACATACACGATTCATAACCATTCGTCTACTAGGTGACGCTCTAAAAACGAACACCTACACTAATCATAATCTTTCGTCTGTCATACGACGCAACAAACTTATGGTGCAACAACTACGCTACTGCTGGAAAATGGTGGCCAAATGTATAGCCAAGACTAATAGGATGTCTGGAGGGACGATTAGACGAGCGGGTGGGGGTAGACAGGCCCGCCAACCACTAAAAACTTAAATTTCCCGAAACTCCCGTCGTCTGAGAGACGAATGCTTATGAATCCAGGGTTAAAAAGTAATTTTGTAATTCTATTGATGACATTTTTTAGTTTATTTAATATGTATTCTGGTGCTAGATAATAAAGGGATATCCCATATTGAAAAATAGATTGTACAAGAGAAAAATATATTAGCCTTTTTGTGCTTATGGGAAAGAAATTACTTATTTTTCTGCATTTAAAAAAAGGCATTGTTAACTAGATATGCTATATGTGACCTATACTTCATATTTGTGTCTAATGTAATTCCTAAATGTTTTAATTTAGAATTAAAAACCAGAGGATTACATGAACAATTAGGCCCACCCCTAAAACATCTATGACTATGACAGTTCAGTTTGTATAAATCTTGTTGCACCTTAATATTAATCCTAGGATTTTTAAATATTATTGATGTAGTTTTCTTAGCATTTATTTTTATGCCGTTACTAAAAAAATACTTAATTAGCAGATCTAAATCCTGATGTACAATGTTGCTACCTCTTATTAAATCATTATGTGTAGTGAATATAATATTGTCGTCTGCATATTGTAGTATTTTACTGTTAATCTTTAAATAAGGCAGATCACAGATATATATGATATAGCGAAGGTGAGATAATACTACCTTGAATTAGGCCACACTCCTGACTGATGCTGTCACGAACAATATGCCCAATAGAAGTGGATACTTTTCTATCTTTAAAATAATTTACAAAGTCAACAATCTGCCACAAATGCCAATTTTTTCTAATTTGTGTAACATTATTTTATTATTTACCATGTTAAAAGCTTTAGTAATGCTACAGCAATCACAAATTTGTTTTCATGAAGTGACTCATTAATGCAATTTGTTAACACCTCCAACAGATCAATAGTAGACCTACCAGGAATAAAACCAAACTGATTTTTGCCTATTATTTTATTGTCAGTTAAGTATTTACTCAGCTGTTCATTAATGTAATGTTCAAGTATTTTGAAGATCACAGAAATTGAACTAATAGGCCTATAAAAATTTAGGTCTTGTACCCTCCCCTCTTATGAATATACCTAATGAATGAAACTTTCATCTCATTAGGTATGTTTCCAGTATTTACGATTCTTTTAAATAAATGAATAAATACTAATTTTAAATAGGCTATATTGTTTTTAGTGTCTTGTGGTCTGATACCATCTGGACCTGCTGATCTAATATTTATTTTATTTAACAATGACAGCAGCATTTCATTACTCATACGCCTAAGGAACATACTAATTGTATTTCCTACATTATAATTACCCTCATAAAATTTGTCATCTATATCAAATTTCTCCCCTGTCATTTCTTTTATTATGCTTTGGGTAGTTTTGTGAAAACTGTCATTAAAACTATTTGATAATCTAAAAAGCTCAATGTCACCCTCAATCTTGAAGTTATTTTTAATTGTGTCTAATATAGTAGGCTTCCTTTTTTTGTTAATAGTCTAATTTATAATATTCCAGCACTTCTTTGTGTCTTTTACATTATCCAGTAATAATCATTCTTACTTTTTCTAATTTTATATGTTAAAAAATTTCTAACATTCTTAAATCTAAATTAAATCTATATATCTCTTAAGCTGTCTCCATACAAAATTCCATACAATTATAGTCTATCATTTCTCTATTTTCATTAGATATCCATGGATTCCTTTTGTTATTAAGTTTACATCTTATTTGTACCTTTGATTTATCATATATGTATTAAAATTTTTTACAATCTCACTATATATATCATTACTGTTATTTAGATCTAAGATAGGCCACCAGTTCTCCTGACTAATTGAAACATTTACTTTTTTGAACTAATGACTTCCTTTACTTCATTTATATTGACACCTAATTTAGGTTTATTAAAACTAATTACCAGTCCTGTCCAATAATGGTCAGCTATTTTATCTTCTATTATATAAGCCTTATAACTGTAATTTGACAACCATATGTTTACATGATCCAAACAACTAGATACCAGATTATTATTATAAAATTCTACTCTGGTAGGTTTCTTAATATTTTAGTTAGTAATAACTTCATAGAGTTATATTGAAGATTATAATCAATCTGTGCTAACGACATTTTGTCATGATACATGATAAGCAAACCACCTCCTTTTCACTAGGCCTACATTTGTACAAATTGACAAAACCCTTCAACCCTTATGATTTACATTCTTCCTCTGATACATTAATCTCTGATAGCACTATCAAGTCTATCCTTTCTATAACTAAATCAATAGCTACTATAAAAGTATCCCAATGTTTTCTTAAGTTTTTCTTATATTGGTAGAAATGATATTAAGATCACATAAAATGTCCCTTGATTTTATGAATGTTTAAAAATTTATCCAATTATCACATGTTTGAAAATGTTAATGTTTTATTTAAGAGTTCTGTGATGTGTATCAGATGAAGAACTTGGGCACATGATCCATATACCAAAAGAGTAAAAAGTGCTGTTGTGTGACATTTCATACAACTAAGTTATTTTCTTGATGTCTTCATGGTTGACTATTTGTATAGCTCTTGATAATTTGTCTTTCTTAACCATGATCCTACTTCCATTCAACCAGATATATTTATATGATTTATTGCGCCAGCTTGGTTAGCCTTGGCCATCAGCTCAGAAAAATATGGAGTTAAATGGTCATTAAAATAGATAGCCCTATCCGGGAAAGCATCCTTAATAAACATTGAAACTTTAGGTTTTATTTTCCTTGCTCTGCGAACAATGAAATCTCTCGTTTCTCTTGCTATGCATTGAACAATAATAAGTGCTAGGCCATTATTAGAGGGAAGTCTGTGTGCTGTGATTTCTTCTTTCTTTATTTCTAAATCCGTTGAATGCAGAAGGTTAACAACTATTTCACGTACTCTTTTTGTGGAATGCTCGTGATGACAAAGTTTTTACTTTTAGCATATTGTTTCTCCATTTCCAACATTATTTTTAGGTCTGACATGTCTTTTTCTAAACTTATTGTTTTCTCTTTTATTGCCTTTATATTATTCAGTGTATCTTGAAATCGTTCTTCTAATTGTGTTACTAACTCCACAAAGTTATCTATTCTTGAAATTAGATTTAATTTGTGTTTTTTTAAAAAGACCTTCATTGAATTTCTTTAATGTTGGGATAGTAGAGTCCTCAACTTCTAGGTCAGAATTGACACTTTGTGCTCTGGATTTTCCAGTTTTACAATTTGAGCATTCCCATTCATTTTTCCACTTTTGACTTAGATTTCCAAATGGATAATTTCATTCTTAGGCCTGAACATTCAAAATGATAGGTATTACTGCATTTACTGAAAACTGCAGTATCTACGTCCAACGGAATATCCTCTGCACTGAATACAAACCATGTTATTTACAGTAATGCTTGAAGTGATTTAGTAGATGTAATATTTGTGATTTCGAAACTTTATTTATTGTAATTTAATATGAAGAGATTAATAAAATATTGTATTGTAATTAGGCCTACCTTCATTTTATAAAAACAACATAACCTCCTTTGTTGTGCAATACTCGTGCAATACTAGATGATCTCAAAATGGCGTTTAGACTAGACTAACCTGTTGTTACTCCGTTGTTGATTGGTGATTCTTGCTATTCCATTTCTCACTCTCACTTTAAACAGCGTCCGCTGCTTCTGTATCATTCACTGTAAGTCTCAATGTCATAAATGTTGTTCCCACCAACTCATTAAGCCACATATGTGTTAAATTGGATCCTTCTCCCTGGTAAATAGGCCTAACAATTCTCTCACAAACTGAAAATTAAGCAATAACCACGTTTCAATGCCCCTGTTCCATCCCCACCACAAAATCTGTGACAATGTAACAGAATACATTGTCAGCACAGAAGAAGTGGAACTCTGCCGAAAAATTGTCCATAGCCTTCTTGATCTCAAGTATCTTCAAATAAGCATACTGTATACATTTTTTTCGGCGCACTTTCCAGGTTTGGGCGGTGGATCGAGTAGCTGTCTCAGACTGGATTAGTGTGTCACGAGGAATTTTTGCTCAGTATACCCTCATATAAAAATGAGTAACCAAGATCAAGAAATATGCTCTGTATGTGTAAAGAAGGTCGGAGATGATGATGAGGGCCTTCAGTGCGATGGCCTCTGTAACAGGTGGTTCCACCGAGCTTGTGTTGGGGTTTCTAAACCTGAATATTTAAAGTTGGCTGGTGATAACAACAAAAAATGGTCTTGCGCTAGGGTGGACTGCGGCGCTAGACCGGTCTCAGCGGACATACCTGCCATTCTGAGTGTGCTGATGGCTAAGGTTGATGACCTAGCGTCTATGGTGAATAATTTGAAGGACGTCCCGAAGGATACTAAAGCAATTAAGTCTGAAATAAAGTTGATTCAGGAGAAACTTTCTGCTATAGACCCTAGGCTAGATGATCTCGACCAGAGGGTTACCTCAATTGAGGAGCGTGAGCGTACGGCCGATAAGTCCAATGTTAACACGGCAATTTAAGAAATAAATGAGAGATTCCTAAGGAAAAAGAATTTTATTATTTTCAACGCTCCCGAGGCTGAATCAACCAAACCCAGCAGATTAAAACGCATGATGGAGGCATAGTAACAGCAATTTTAGCAAGTGTTACACCTGAATTTGGCTCAACTAGTATTAAACATTTCAGATTGGGTGCAAAAGTTCCAGGGAAAATGCGGCCCATCAAGGTAATACTTGCCTCGGAGCTTGACATGATCAGGGTGCTCAAAGATTTCTCTGTCCAAACACTAAACTCTTCTCATCCTGAGCTCAAAGATGTCAAAATCTCCAGAGATCGCACACCTATGGAACTTGAGACGCTAAAAAACCTTAGACAAGAACTCGAAGTCCGCCTCAGTGAAGGAGAAAAGGACTTAACAATAAAATATAAAAGTGGAATTCCAAGAATTGTCAAATCGGACCAGAAGCAAAAAAAACTAATTTCTCTCAACGGCAATGTTTTACTCAGGGGTTATTACCAGAATGTTAATGGTTTGCGTTCTAAATTAACGGATTTATTGCTTAACGTTAACCTAAGAGATATTGATCTAATTTTCTTTACTGAATCCAATTTGAATTCAGGGATAACTGATGCTGAGTTGGGCCTGTCACAATTTAATGTTTTTCGTTGCGATAGAACAGTGTTAAATAGCAATAAAACTACTGGTGGTGGTGTTTTGATAGCTTCTCATAAGAATTTGAAAGTTTCTACAATTGCCTTTCCTCCTGAAGACATTGAAGCGATTGCCGTAGATTTGACCTACGGTTATCGTCATGTTCTCTTATGTTGCATATACATACCTCCAAATCAGCCTATTAGTAAATACCAATCCCTATGTGACGTTGTGGAGCAGTTGTACCATCAGGTTGCTGACGATTATGATTTTGTCCTCATTGGAGACTTTAACCTCAACAGCGCTACTAGCCCTGAATTTTCGGCAAGTTTAATTGATGATATGGTCACTACACTTTCATTAAAACAATTAAACAAAGTATCAAATGACCATGGTTCCCAGCTAGATCTGCTGTATACAAACTTGCCCTGTGTAGTGCGTCAATCTAATGAGCCTCTAGTAAAGGAGGACATTTATCATCCTGCATTGGATTTTGACCTCACTCTTCCAAAAGAGAATACCTCTTCTCAGTTGAGATACTGTCCTAACTACCACAAATGCAATTTTTATCAACTAAGAGAAGATATCAAGAATCTCAACACTGAAATGTCTCAACCTGGACGCGGTTCGGATGCGGCTTTCACTCAGTATATTGGAGGACTGAGTCAGTTGGTAGCAAACAACACTCCTTCAAAACGTGTTGGACAATCTCACTTCCCGCACTGGTTTAGTCAGGAACTGAAGGTCATGATAGTCAATAAGAAAATACTGCACAGGGTTTATAAACAGACCGGCTTTGATAGTGATTATTCTGATTTTGCTAGGGCTAGAACTGCTTGTAGAAATCTTGCAACGGGCTGCTACAACTCTTATATTGCTCATGTGGATGGGACAATCTCTTCAAACCCCAAGATTTTCTGGAGTCACATCAAATCTCTGAGACGAACCAATGTTACAGCTTCTAGGATGAAACTTGGGGTTGAGGAATCATCTGATTGCCATGAGATCTGTAACATGTTTGCTCGCCAATTTTCCAGTGTATATTCTGAGCCTGATAGAATTTCAACCAACTTTCCAGTTAGAGATAGTAACTGTTCTTTGTCTTTGCTTGAGTGTACTGCTGAGGAAGTGAAGCGAAAGATAGATGCTATGGATGTCAACAAGGGTTGTGGACCTGACCTCATTCCTCCTATTGCCTTGCGTAATTGTAGCAATATTATCTATAAACAGCTCTCTCATCTCTTCAATGAAAGTCTTAGAGAGGGTGTTTTCCCTTAATCGCTTAAAGCAAACTATGTGGTTCCAATCTATAAAGATGGAGACCGTCAGTCAGTTAGCAACTACCGCCCTATTTCTATTCAGTCCCCTATTGCCAAGATTTTTGAATCAGTTATTCTGGACAGACTGAAGACCCTACTTTCAGGAATACTTATTCCAGAACAGCACGGTTTCACTGCAGGAAGATCGACCATTACAAATCTTGTGTTGTACGAAGAATTTATATTATCCGCATTTGAAAACTACTCCCAAGTGGACTCTATATACCTCGATTGTAGGAAAGCTTTTGACAAGGTTAGCCACGCCATCCTCGTTTCGAAGCTCCAATCATATGGAATTTTGGATCCTTTCTTGTCCTGGCTTGCAAGTTACTTGAGAGGGAGGACCGCCATAGTTAGCCACGGTGGTGCTTACTCTGAACCTTTTAAGGTTAAATCAGGGGTTCCTCAAGGCTCACTCTTGGGCCCCTATCTCTTCAATTTATTTATTAATGACATTGGTGAGGTTGTTCAGAGTAAGTTTCTCATTTTCGCAGATGACATCAAACTTTTCAGTGCATTAAGGGATGCTGAGGGTGGCGAGGTCCTTCGACGTTCCTTGAATGAGGTATCCAAGTGGTGTGCTAATAACAAGATGGAATTGAACACGTCCAAATGCATGGTTATATCTTTCTGTCGGGGCGAATCGGTCATTCAGTGCAATTACCAGTTACATGGAACCATTTTGCAGCGAGTTGAGACAGTGAGGGATTTGGAAGTGCAACTTACCAGGTCATTGTCGCCAGAATGCCATATTGACGACATCTGTAAAAGGGCTAGCAGACTTCTTGGTCTCTTGTCTTGTGCTGCAAGGAGTGGAAGGAGTCTGTGTATTCCATTACCATACTTAACAAATCACTTCTACGTCCCATCCTTGAATACGCTTCAATAGTATGGAAACCATACTACCTCCACCATATCATTCGTTTGGAAAGAATCCAAAGAATATTCCTTAGGCTTGTAGGAACAAGAGTGGGTTTTGCCTTTGCCGACGTTCCCGTGGACCTTTTGATGGACCATTTTCATTTGGACACTGGAGGCACGTCGGGACCAAGCGGACCTGGCTTTTCTTTTCAATCTGATTAGAGGTGACATCGACTGCTTGGATCTTCTGGCCAGGATTAACTTTAGGGTCCCTAGAACTACCAGATCAACAGATTTGTTTGTCCACATGCAGTATAGAACAAACTATCTGAAACTCGGACCAGTAGCTAGACTGCATCAACTTGGTAATTCAGTGCCTGAAGTGGTTGACTTCTTCTTCGACAGCCTCAAATCATTCAAGCAAAAATTGAAGAATTCATAGATATTGGTTTGTTGTCAGTCATACATACATATATATATATATATATATATATATATATATATATATATATATATATATTTATTAATTTTTTATATTTGTTATATGCTGCCACGTTTAGTTCTGTTGAAATTTATTTATAGGTTTATTACTGTTAATTACTCTTGTTTTATTCTTGTTGTATTCTTGTTATTATATTCTCAAGCACTATTCATGTTATATACTCCATTGTTATGTTCAAGTTTTTAGATTTAAGTCTGATTTGTTAAACTATTTATAGCATTCCACCAATTTGTTCTTGGGTTAGTGATGTTAGTACTAGTCGTTTTGTATCGTTAAAATTGTTCTATACTCTTATACGTAAGTCTGCATGTAAATGGCATTGCCGTTGAGACAATAAAATAAAATACTAAATTCTTTTGGATTTACGTTGTAAAGCTTTTCTTTTCTTCACTTTATATTTTACTAACAAAATGGATCATTTAGTTACCCTTTAAACAGTACAATTAGTGAAAATAAATCATTTTATTAATAATACTATATGAAAACTGGTGGAGCTATGATGATGCAAATTTAATGCTTAACTGCCACAGAGTAACTGTCCCGCTTAATATATGCGCTTACGGCGTAATAAGGGTTAAATGGCCCCTGCTGATAAGTTTTTGAAAGTTAACAGGACCAGATATCGTAGTTATTTTTGGAAATAAATAAATTTTAAAAGAACATATCGTGCGAGCCTTGTAGAATCTCTCTTCAAGGCAATAGACGCAAGAGATAATGATTTTGTATTCTTGTAATGTTTCGTGTTAAGTGTAAACATAGTGATTTTGGATTTGAATTTTGTATCAATCTGGTATTGAATGCTTACGGAAACCAGATTAATATTTTTAGATAAAATGTTGTAATCTTCAAAATAACTGGTAAGTTGGTAATGGACAATTCTGTCAAGACATTTGGACAATGCAGGGAGAATACTAATAGGTGTCTGGTGCCTGGGGATACTTTATGAAGAGGACGAATTATTGAAGGCAGTAGGTAAATTTTTGAAAGTCAATGAGCAATTGAAAATAGCAGTAATTATGGGTAAAATAACTGGCAAAGTTATCTTCAGGAAATTAATAGGAAGTTTGTCAGCCTCAACTGCGTTACTAGTTGTGCGGTTAATAGCTTTTAGAACATCATTCTCAGACACAATTGAAAAAGAAAACTGAATTACTGTTTTAAAATGGAGTCTACAGTCTTAAAATTGATGGAAGAAAGTACAAAATTTAAAGCCAAACTTAAAACCTACTTGACTATTTGCCTTTGTATTACTTCTATGAATTTGAAGAAGTATTAGATGTATTGATTGTTCAATTATTTTTTTAACTTAGGGTTAGTTTTTGACTTGTTTGAGTGATATTTACTGTTTCTAGTGTTGTATGACAGATTCATGCACACAAAGTGTTTAAAAGATGAATAAAGATATTTCTGAATCTGATATATTTGATGTATTGGTGAGTTGACATAGTAAGTATATTTACATAAAGTATAAAGAAATCAAACTTTTCAGGAACCTCTGAACTCGGAAGATGATGTAAGCGAAGAAGACCCAGGAGATATGTTTGACACTGACAATGTGGTTGTCTGCCAGTATGACAAGGTATAGTATAATCTTAGAGATAACATATTACAAGAGTTTCTTTATCACTCTGCATTACTTAGTAAAAACAAAGTTTTTTAAAATTGTGTGGGTACTGAAGTTCTTTTTTTTCAACATTTACAGTTTTGTTTTTCTCTATCCCCAAATTACACTTTTTAGAATATTGTTAGAGCACTAGGCCTGCTAGGATTTGAGAATGAAGTGAAAGGAAATCACCATATCTGATGACTGGTAAACAAGTAGATCAAGTTAGTGAAATATTTTAGGGCCACAGTTCTTCAAACACTCTCACTATCATTTTATTAGTTAGAAATATTTCACTATCTTTATCTGTTTGATTGTGTGTATTTAAGTAGATTCTATTTTTGTTGTTTGTGAGTTTAAAAAAGTCTGCCTCTCAACGTAAGTTTACTGAATTGCTATTGTGTTAGCTGCTATAAAGTCTGTCTCTCAATGTAAGTTTACTAAATGCTGTTGTGTTAACTGCTATAAAGCCTGCCTCTCAATTTAAGTTTACTGAATGCTGTTGTGTTAACTGCTATAAAGTCTGCCTCACAATGTAAGTTTACTGAATGCTGTTGTGTTAACTGCTATAAAGTCTGCCTCTCAATGTAAGTTTGCTGAATGCTGTTGTGTTAACTGCTATAAAGTTTGCCTCTCAATGTAAGTTTACTGAATGCTGTTGTATTAACTGCTATAAGTCTTGTATTTATTTGAACTCCTTCTCAAAGCTTATGTATTTTTTTTCTGTCTAGAAATCCTTGGTAGTGTTAATGAGGTATCCTCAATCAATTTTACTTCACTCTGACACAAACAAAAAACAATGAGAAACATATGAAAGAATTTACTCTGGAGTTCAGCTAACCTTAACTTTGCTAGTACCAAAATCAGCTTAGTCGTTGAGTCAAAATATTAGGTAAATCTCCAGGAATGGTATGTGTAACCAGATTACTTATATTCTATAATTTCTAGGATGCTGATTATGAAATTCGAGGTTTCAGGTTGTAAAAATTAGTGCATAAACATCTCGTATGGCTTTTATAAGCCATCTTATCAAACTAATAACAAAATGAAAAATTAGACCAATAAAAAATAAATAAAAATAATATATACAGTACAAAGTACTTCTGTTTTATTGCCTAAATATTGATCTCCTGTCACAGAGAGAAATCCAGGTTTCATAAGCATTCAACACCTGCTTCTCCAACTGAATGAAGACTAGCTAATCTTCCCAAAAAGAACGCAATGGGCATTCATTAACTTTGTAATTAATAGCTTTAACTTTAATTTTATGACCACATGTGAACAACACCCATGCAAAAGCGGAAGGTTCAATCCATCTATGACGGTCATAGGGTTGTTTCGACCATCAAACATATCCCAAGTTAATGCCCAGTTAGTTTTTAGCAAAAACTCATGATATTATCTGGGAAACTAGTCAATGGGGTGATTTTCTAGATTTTAGTTGCACTGCATATTGTGATATCTTGCAAAATAGGGAGGTTTGGAATAGAAAGGATCTTTTTGAACTCTCTGAGAAGTGCTTCTTTGCGTCTTATATTCGGAGGAGCTATGTTGCACAGCACTAGAAGTCATGGTAGAGGGGTTTCAATTAGGGAACTGCTGATAGCCCTCATCACCCTATTTAGTTGTATACCAACATCTTATACATGTGTACTGTTAAACCACATGGGATCACAATATTCAGCAGTGGAGTAAACCAAGGACAAATATGTAGTATGCAGGACTTATGTGTATTAGCTCCCCACAATTGTTCAGCAAGTTGCTTCACAATCTTGTTCTGGTTCTCAATTTAGCTGCTGTTTTCTCTAGGTGACTTTTAAACAGAGAGATCTATCTAAACTGACTCCCAAGTACTGTGGATACTCATTGTGTTTCAGCCTAATACCATCTTAAAAGATATCTGATTTTTGATAAGCTAATATTTTACTCAGGTGAAAGCAGCTTACTTCTGTATTTAGAAGTCTGTATTTACTTCACTGTCAGCGATACCACTGAGGATGCTTCATCACAGCATGGGCGAAACGTCTGGTTATCTTGTAAATAATGTAGATAGCACCTTGACACGGTTGTCACCGTAAAATATAGATTCTAGTTTTGACACCGGCTGCTTAAGCTTAAGTTCTAAGATTACGTCTGTGTTTATTGGATTAGCTCAAGGTTCTAAAACAATTATTAAGGGCAGAAAATGATGTAAGTGTTTTTTTCAGTTTGTAATATATGTCCTCGTGTTGAGTTGTAAGTAAAAATGAGTGAATCACCTCTAAAAGTGAAAAAAAAAACATGTTAAAGAGTTTCTTAACAGGCAATTAGTGTGTGCACAAAACTGATATACTAGAATTGCCTTGAAAATGTTTTTGTATTTATTCAAAATGTGCAGAACTTCTTAATAATTCTAGCCACACTTACAAAAATATAGAAACAAATCTTGAAATGTTACATACTGGCAAGAAAAGTAATTTAACATTGACCTTCGTATGTCTTGAAATTTATTAAAGTGCAAAGAACAATCCAAATCTTCTATTAAATGACTAAAGCACAATTTCTAAATATTTACTTTTTGGTAGATTATTCATTTGTAAGACGCCGATCGTAGATATATTTTATTAAAATTTACAAATTAATTTCAAAAAAAATATATATTGTAAAGAATTTAGATATTATAATTGCTTTATTAATATTGTTTTATAACCTTGCAAATGTACCTGAAGATGGCAACAATGAAATGGAAAGTACATTGTACAAAAGAAATATGATACAAGATATTATATTATTAAGATTTTAATTTTATTAAACACTTTCTAGAGGCGTTAATAAAATAGTCTCTAATTAATAAACTATAAAAAAGTAATTTGCAAGTCCAGATGGGCCTGCATTTCAATTTATTCAACGATTGAAGTATTGTCTGTTCGCTCAGTTGAACATTTGAACTTTGACCTTGTCCTCCATAGTCAGAAGCCTTAGCATTGAGCTACCACACTGGTAAACAAGTAATAGCTACACATCAAAAGATTTAAAACAAGAGTGTTAAGTTAATACAGTCTGTCAATAGTTATTTTTATTCAAGTATTTACCAATTTTTGGATTTAATATAATAAGTTAAAAGTTTTAACTTATTATATTTTATTAAATAGGAATTTTGAATTTTGTTTACTGACTAACAAGTTCAGTAAATAAACTAATGTTTAAGTACAAATTTTAATGACAAACTTTTTTTACTATTAATTAATTTCTAACCATGCTGGAAAATATGCTTTTTAATAGAATATTTTATACTATGACCAGTCTGTTAGGGTTTTAACCATTCGTGGTCAGACAAGGGTTTTACTGTATATATTTATTTCAAATATTGAAATATGATATTCCTTTCAATAAAAATTAGCAACTCTGAATAATGCAAGTTAATGAAAACACCATAAAACACAATAATTCAATCTACAACTAATAGTAATAGCTATTTTGGTTGTTGTTTCTAAATAGTTACTGGCAATAGCTTTAATCAGTTGATATTGTTGTTAACAGATAACACGAAGTAGAAACAAGTGGAAGTTCTACCTCAAAGACGGAATAATGAATTTATCAGGCAAAGACTTTGTCTTCCAAAAAGCGAATGGTGATGCTGAATGGTGAAACTGGTTCCTAAGATTAGTTTATTATTGTCTGTATCATATTTTGTACATTGAAATAAGTAAATTTATTAAACTACAAAGTGGAATCTCGTACCATTAAAGTGAGTTTAAGCTTTCGGGCATTACTACCAAAAAGTTTAGCTGGTTGTGGGAACTGTAGATTTTTGTTATTTATTGCACATATAATATTTGTAAGTGTAAAGAACACAATCATGCCTTTCTAAAAAATGTAGCTAACAGGAAATAAATATTTTCTTCTAAAGTATCTACGTCTCAGTTGATCTCAATGCAGCTGGTCTGTATTAGTAACAGCTTAACCCTTTTAGTGCCAGACAGTTTTTTGGGGTACTTACGAAAAATGCCAACCCATTTTCATAAAGGGTGTGCGAAGAATGCCAGGCCACTTTAGGCCATTTTGACATATTTTGTTAAAACATTCATAGCTCTCTTATTTGTTATTATAAATTAACAAATGGGGTCTTGTTTTGTTCGTAATAATATGTTTGTAGTAAAGAAAATATAATTTTGAGTTATTTACAAGATTTAAAAAAATTATATTACAAAAAGTTTAAAAAAGTTTTTTTTCTTTTTATTTTTTCAAGTTTGAACATACATTACTACTTTTTGTTTAAACTAAACCACAGTATTAAAATATAGAGACTAATCTACATATAATTGTAAGTACACATACAAAAATTAAAACACTTACATTCAAAAACATAGTAGATATAAAAATCTTTGAAAAAACATGTAATTATCCAAAATTGGTAAAAACGTCAGATAAACAGCTGTTATTTCGTCATGACAACGATCAGTAGAGTAATAATTTTGTTGTTGCCATATGGCATATTGTCTTCAATCCCTATGTCAAGTTTGAAAGCATTCGGTCGACAAATACAATTAAAAAAAATTATATTACAAAGTTTCAATAAGTTTTTTTCTTTTTAATTTTTCAAGTTTGAACATACATTACTACTTTTTGTATAAACTAAACCACAGTATTAAAATATAGAGACTAATCTACATATAATTGTAAGTACACATACAAAAATTAAAACACTTACATTCAAAAACATAGTAGATATAAAAATCTTTGAAAAAAACATGTAATTATCCAAAATTGGTAAAAACGTCAGATAAACAGCTGTTATTACGTCATGACAACGATCAGTAGAGTAATAATTTTGTTGTTGCCATATTGTCTTCAATCCCTATGTCAAGTTTGAAAGCATTCGGTCGACAAATAAAATTACAATATAATAAAAACTTGACGTGCGCCCATAGCGCACATCGGCAGTTTTAGCGGGACCGAGGCGCGTGCGCTCACGGCGCACGTCGGCATTTTTCGAACAAACTCTGACGTGCGCTCGCGGCGCACGTCAGCATTAAAAGGGTTAAAAACTGTTTTTGTTCAATTTTATTGTTTACTCAAAAAAAATAATCAGTGTCAATTACTAAACCTTTAAACCTCTGGGTCATTTTCTTATGTAATATAACTAAATTTCAACTTTTATTACCATTTATATCAAAGTTATGTGCATTTGTTTTTTGTGTTTTTTAGCTTGCATTATTATATTTTTATAATGAAAACAAATTATTGTACATGATAGACTTGCTTAAGAAGTGAAGTAACTTGATTTATGCTTTATTTCTTTGTATTTATTTATAGGCTGTGATCACTGTTGGCATGACTCAGTTACAAAATAATGCAATGTAAAAAATAATTTATTTTGTTTGATGATGAGTTTGTTGAAAAAACTCAAAAATTTAGTTTTACAAATAATACATAAATAAATACAAAAGTATAGTTAATTTAGTGGCATACATAAATAAATTATACTTTTTAATCATTCTTAAACTATTACTAAGTTATGAGGTGAATCTTGAAAGCAATCCACAAAACTTGAAATTACAATACTTTTATTTTATTGAAATAGTCAATAAGTATCTGTCAAGCTCTTATTTTTACTGTATGTTCATGAACTTTTATCTAACATTTATTTATTAAGTAACTTTTAAGATTGAACTATTTTTAATTTTCACTAAATTTTTTAATACTTTAAGTCAAAATTTAGTAAAAGTATCAGGATTGCCACCCAACCAGGTATACTCATCAGCATTCTGTAGTAAAAACTAGGAGTAAGGTGTAAAATTCATGATAAAATTGGAAAAACACAAAATGATTAATTCAGTATCATAATAAATATGATGGAAGGATAAAGAAAATAGACGCTCTTTTACTTAACTAAATAAGGTCTATACATTTTGTATCACATTTTTTTATTTCATTTCTAAGAACCTATTGTTTATTTCATGCAGTGGAATAACAGAATAAGAAAACCAAGACATACAGTAGCTGGAAATTCAAAAGTTAATGAGGAGAGGCCACCCTAAGTAATATTTTCAGGTTTTATTAGTAATATCTTTGTAAAAACTACAGTTTTTGCTAATGTAAAAATATTGTCTCAATAATTTTGTTTTAGAAAAACATTTATTTAATATTTAAAATTTGCTATATATCCAGCCTTCAAAACAGTAGAATGACAATTTCAAAGACTGTTATAAAAATAAATGTACCAACAATATTAAGATAATATAATTATATAATAAGGAATCGACTGTTAAATAAAATAAATTACAGAATAACTAAAAGTGGAGTTGTTTTATTTTTAATTACTTTCTCAGCAATTTTGCAATAGAGTTTATATTCTTGCACCTATGATATAACTACTGTATATCCTAACTTTTCCTACCCTCGGTTCCTTGATTACCCATCATGTACTTTTAATCGATTTTGTTGGATAGTATAAGGTTAACTCTTTGGTTTGATGACCAGCATTCATCAAGACCAAGCATATCTCCACAACATCTTGCCTAGCCAACATTGTGGTGTAGTACTTGGGAATAAGTGTTGTTGAAATTGTCAGTGATAGGTCTATTCTCAGTCCTCTACTAGACAAGTGGGATGGTTGCCGCCGAGGTTCGGAAGTTGTGCAGGGGAGAGAGAATTGAGTATCAGGTTTGTCAGTTAGCTAAAAATCAGACGTAATACTACACGGTTCAGATTTTGTGCTAACAGTTGGTTGCTTAGTTGCCCCTACTAATCAGCTATTAATGAATGCTCCTTTCTAAGAAACAGTTGACCTTAGTTAATAGCATTGTTTAAAGAAACAAGTAGACTGTTTGCTCATATGGGTCCCGCGAAGCTGAGTTTTTTGTTGGGTGAAATTCTATGTTAGTTTTCATAAGTATTGCCAGTGGTCTTCCTCTAAATCTTTCTTCATCCCTCTCACTGTCTCCCTCCAACAATGAAGTGACTAATAACTGAGCCAATAGTACGCAAAATAGTAGCCTAGTCTGAGCGTTTATTTGAAACATATCACCATTAGTTAGCAGAACATGTGCACTTCTACAGAAAGTGAATTAGCTTGGACAGTCTATTTGCTTCTAAAGTCAATATTAATAGCAATTACCAATAAATAAACCATAGTTATCATGGTACAGTCCTGAAGCTAGAACAGCAATGAACTATTTCAAAATCATACCTATACAAATTATCAAATCAGTATTACTGCCTCTTAATGTATTTCTTGATGGCAAAAATAAATTAAAAGATAAGAGCTAACAATGATAATGCATCATGCCAAACTGTACAGTTGGCCCAGCCTAAAGGTGCATGTGACCTTGACGAGAGGTTAATAGAAAGGGGACAGGGTGGGGGTACTTTTCCAAAAGCGTTATACTGATCAGATGATTGAAAACAAGAAAATTATTTACACCGGTGTAAATAAAAACGCACCGGTAACTAACCGTTTTGTATTAATTCTATTTGTAAATATAACCTGTCTTTTTAATCATTTGCAACTAACAACAGTGTGATCATAACTTAATATTATTAAATAATAAATGAAGCTTTATATTTGTTTAGTGATGTGTAAAATATTATTTGGTCTTTGGTCAAATAGCTCTACGTCGTAAGAACGGTTAGTACAGTCAAGTCCATGAGCACGCTTAGGCTGGGCCATCTGTAGTATGGCAGTGTAGACATCTCTGGTGTTTATTTACGTAAACTAAATATAGCTTATGTTGTATACTTTTTAGGATTTTTTACACTGTGTTACAGCGTCATGAATTATAAGAAACTTTAAAACTAAACATTATCCTAAAGTACTATTTTTGTTGATACTCTAAATATTTGTCAACACTATAGAAGGTATGTGAAAAAAAATAAGCTCTGGATTATCCAGAAAACCTGTTCTCGCTATCTTCACATTTTATTGAGTTTTGCAGTACGTTGAAGAGTTGAGGGCTATTAACACGTTCAATGCGGATAACGCTAATGGGCGTAGTGGTATCGCCACGCTAGATGCGGCTGACTCCTATGGGCCTAGCGTCTTTGGCTGGCACACTACACAAAATTTGTATGCTAATGGCGTTATTGATTATTTTTGGTAAATTACAAGTACAGATAATTTATATACTTATTATAACTGTGCTTAGTTAAATTAGTAAATTAATAGAATTTTTTTTAGCAACGCCCATAGGCATATGATTTGTCATTAGCAGTGAACGTTTTAAACTGTAAATGTTTCCAAAATATGCAGTTTTGTGACAATATAGATTAAGGTTATTGTTCTGACAAAAATTGTGCTCCTTTATATTTATTTTTGGGAGATCAAATATAAATGACTATTCATATGAACATACCAGAGGACATGGTGAATGAAGATGGAAAGGTAAGTCATTTGTGTTTCTTGAAGAGTTGTTTGTAATGAAAAAAAAAACATTCATTTTTAGACATGGATTTTTGTAATATATCCTAATTTTTATTGATTAAATATTAAACTGTATGTTCATTGAATCATTGCATTTGTTATTTGTCCAGTTATTTTAACACGTTCGCTGCAGCAGAACTTTACGTTGTATGGAAGCTGCAATTTTTTTGTAATGTTTTTATTTATTTTAATGGAAAAAGACAGTTTTTTGGGAGAACAATAATTTCAATGCTTTTTAGATGATAGTATGATGTCATAAATTCCGGGACCATGGGGTCCCGCAGTACCACTAAAGAGTCACATTGTAAGAACAATTTTACTTATGGCTATTTATTGTGATATATCATAAATAATAATGAAATGTCATTTATCAGAGAAAAAATTATTTTGAATTCTTATCAGCTAATATAATAACACATCATAACTTCCGGGACCCAATGGGGTCCCGCATTACCGCTAAAGAGTCCCATCTATGTAAATCGACTTGTTGCCGGAAGTACTCTCCAAGTAGTCACCAACATCATCCATAGTCATATTTACACTAACATCCATGTCTCTAGATGTCCCAGCCATTACTATATACAAATAAAATGCTATTCACTAACAAAAACTAATCAATAATGTACAGGCTTCGGTAATCGAACTGAGAAAATATCACAGCATGAGACACGTACGTACACAACGACCACGCTGCGAGAACTACAGAGAACCTGCATTGGAAATCCCAACATTAAACGAATAGGGGCATAGAGGCCCGCTGTGTCCGAGAGACAGCCGGCTGGAGGTGCCTAAGGTCAAACATGTTAATGTCAATTTATTATGTTTAGTAATTTACATGTCTTAACCCTTATCGCTCGGCTGTGCTCAGTTCGTGGCCCACACACGTTCTGTCTGTCCTCGGATAAGAATATACTAGGAATGTCCCATCACCGCGGCTGTGCCTGCTCCGTGGCCGGTCTGTGTGGTCTGCCAGCTCGGACGCCATCTTCCTTGTTTATTTACTGGGCTCGGATTTAAATACCTTAAATGGACATGGCCAAGAAAATCGTGTATCTTTATTGATTAATTTGAGTGAGTTAATCGTGTTGTAAGATTCTGCAAAATTTTACTATAATCAGTTACATGTTTATATTTAATAAAATCATACTCCTAACACATAAACAATTATTTTAGAATTTTAAATTAATGTAATAGTCAGGTATGTTTTTATACAAAAAACAACAATTGCTTTACAATATAATAGTTTTCAATACGATACCTATTTTTTATGATTCCGGAAATAAAACAATTATAAAGATTTGATTTAAAAGTTTAAAACTTGCCATATATAGTGTAGGACTAGGTCAAATAATTGAATAGAGGGGAAGAGGAAATTCACACGGTTCAGTGGGAGACGTTTTTGTGCTATCTCGTTATCTTTAGGGACCCTCCCACATTCCCAGTCAGGTCTATTATTGTGATGTCTCCTTTTACTGCCTGCCAGCTGTTATCACACGCTGGTATACTGTTTATAAATACGTCAGTCTGATTTATAGGTCAGTGACTCACACTTCCTTTGCTATCTACAGTACATTCACTGAAAGATCGTAATGTGGTGGCGATTTCTAGATAACAAAGCAATGCACCAACTATTGGCCACCAGCCCAATACATGCTGACTCATTGATAATAGAAAAGGAGGGGACTGGGCGACAGGAAACGATTATCAAGTGACGAGAAAGGAAGTTTAGTTACCCCTCTAAACATCGCAGCACAAAGCAATAACTTAGGTTAAGTGTAAATATTTATAAAAATGTACTAATAAAGTACATACATGGGCCACGTATTGCGCACAGCCGAGCGAGAGGGGGAAATCCAGGCGGCCACTACCCGTGGACAGGTGAGGTGAGCGGACATTACTTAGATATCTGAGCCGAGGTATTGACAGGAATTACGCGGGCCACTATGCATGGACAGCCGATGTGAGAAGCCAAATGGCACAATTGAATTCCTAGTGCAAAGGGTTAATGTACTTCACATCTATATTCTAAATCAGGTGTTGTTCCGTGCAACTATAATAGAAGCAGACTTTTCCCATCAACTCCACCCCCATACCAGACACCATTTATTTAAGGCAACAAATCTGAAGAGAATATTTATGACGAAAAAGATCCTTTAGAATAATAGGAAAAAAAATCATAATAATGAATACTGTAAATCAAATAATTTTTGTCAACAACAATTTTAACCCTACCCAGTAACAATATTTTTGAAATTTGCAAGTTTCACTAAAATAAAATGTTGTTTTCTTATAAAATGTAAGTAAACATAATACCAGAAGGAATTTGTCATTTACCCAACCCGCTATTCTCCTCAATGATAGGAAATTCAGCTGCTGTCATGTTGAGTCATGATTAAAATAATTTTTTTTAAATGTAAATGTTGACAAATTATTTCTTTAAAAAGTTAAAAAAAAAACTCTAGTAAGCCCTTATGAATTTTTTGAAGATGGCTTCTATTTAACGTCTTAGTTATTAATGATTTATTGTACTTTTTTTTAGTAGCTAAGAAATGATTGTTGTCATGTAAAGTGAGACTGTATTTAAAGAGAAGTAAAGAATGATTGATTGAACATTGGAAAAACCTGACCTTATTTGGCTTGAGCCAGAAACAAAGATTATATTTATACTCAAATGGAAAAGAAACCTTAGAGCCAAAAAAATTATCTTTCATTCCTTGATGTAACATTTTTGAGCTGGCTATTTTAATCAACAGGAAAAGGTTGTGCTAATGCTTATTAGATTCTACCCAGGTTTGAATGTCAAGAGCACATTTGTTCATGGAAAAACAAGTCACGTTTACTTCATTAGTGCTGTCTAGAATTGTTCCCGAGTACATCTTTTAACAAAACAATTACATAGCCTTCTAGTCAAATGTCATTTTTGAGTAAATTAACAAGCTCATGATATATTTGCCTTTCAATGAGATACTTAACTAGAGCAAAGATAACTACTAATTTACTTGTTTAACTTCCACCAAGCTGCCTGTACAAAATGCGCAGGGAAACAGGTCAGTTTGTATAATGTATCCTGATTTTGTTCTTTACTATTCAATTTTTCCATAGTGATTATACAATTTTAAATTTTGTATTACAATAAATGTAGTATTTGTTATGTTGCTTTATGGGCCTTTCTATAGCATAAGGGATTTCCATTGTTATTATAAATAACTCATAAAAACTGTAATACAAAAGAAAATATGTTTATTCTTATTCTTAACAGAATATATGAACATTAAGAAAAATATTGTAAGCTATATATTTTATTTTTTTGTTTAGATACAGCCTTTTTTAATGTAAGATATATATAACTACAATTAATAATTTTTGTAGTCAGTAGTAGTGGTTCCCAACCTTTTTCAGCTGGCAACCCACCTTTCCTTATCTGAATAACTCCATGATCCACTAGTATGTGGATAAGTTAAATGTCATATTTGTATCTTACTATCGCTTGTATTTAATTTACCAACAAATATGTTATATATATTCTTTTGTGAGAATACAAATTTTTTATTGATTAACTAATAATTTGTGTTCTTACTTGAAAAGTTAGTGAATATAACAAAGTATAAGCACTTTGTACCATAAGTTATTCATTTAATAATTAATATGTTGGAAAAATATGCAACAAGTGGTTTCATATTAACTATGAAACTACTCAAAGAAATTCTACCCAGGAGAGGATAAAAACTACAATTACAAAAGTACACAAAGACCACTTAAATTTGTTGGGACAAACATTTGTACGGCTTTGATATGATTATAGTAAGAAAAATTGTTATCACAATCCATCAATATGTAAAATTGCTGTTTTTAACTAACAATACAATAATAATGAGATTTTTGAGACTGTTTGAATTGAACTAACATTTCAGCAGTGTCAGAAATGGATAAAGTTGTTTGAATCGTAAGTCACTTTCAACATTAAATATAATATACTTTGTTTTTATGACCTGAAAAGGTGTTCATAAAATTATCTGTTGGCGCTGATGCGCGGTGTATTGGAAATTGGAATGAACTACTGAGATTTAAACAAAAACGAGATGAAAACACTTGTACTTTGATCACAAATACTTTTTATTCATTCGAAGTAGTGGACTGTATTAATTGGTGAAAAATTGAAGTAACTATAAAAACGATGGCTATAATAGATTTCTAGCTTCTCTCAACAAAACCATTGCCTAGCAACCAATATATATATATATATATATATATATATATATATATATATATATATATATATATAAAACATTTGTTAAATAAAGTTTAAATATAAACATTAAACCAATACACAGAGGTATTAAATAAAAACATCTGTGGTATGAATAAACATTCAACCAAACATTCTCCCCCCCTTCCTTGGAAGTGTACTTTCAAACAAAATGTACAAATTATAACTTTTCTTCATAACATTTATTTGTATTTACAATCTATCATCTATCATAGTTGAACAATAAGTAAATGTGAGGTTAAATAATATAACATGGATTAACACATGTCCAATGACGTGGCTAACGTAAACATTGTTTTACATTACAAATAGTTACACAAAATTATAAAGTACATTATAAAAATCTTACTGGAAGATTGAATACGTTTTGTCTTTTCAGTCTGTAGACAGCGTTGCTATTATCTACCAGATTCAGGGAAAGATGATTTGGATGATTGTTCAAATTTTCTAAATATCGACTGCTAAATTTAGTAATTTCGGTCTTGACAAAAAGAATGTTTGAGTCTTGATGGATGATGGTGTTATTAATGTGCCAGGGTGCTTGAAGTATGTTTCGTAGTGTTTTTGACTAAAATCTTTGGATGGTATCTATGTTGCTGTTCGATGAACATCCCCACAGTGAAATTCCAAAAGTCCATATGGGTTTTAAAACTGTATTATAGAGAAGCTTATTTTCTAATGATAGTTTTGATTTGCTGTGTAGTAACCATGCCATTTTTCTATATTTGGTGTTCAACTGAAGCCTTTTTTTGCCATATTTGCGAACGCCATGTCAATCTCCTATCTATGTGCATTCCCAGATATTGACTTCTGTAACTTGAGGCAACGGAACATTGTCCAATGAGACTGGGGGGCATGTATGAGGTTTTAGTGTGCAAGTGAGATGTGATGACTTGGTTTGATTAACTTTTATGTTCAATTTATTGAGCCAATTGGACAGTTCGTGTAGACTTAACTGCAATATTTGAGATGCAACAACTGGATCTTCATGGGAAACGAGGAAAGCTGTGTCGTCAGCGAATGTTGCAACCGTTACTCCTGGGCTCGCTGGAAGATCGGCTGTGAATAACGTATGTAATACGGGCCCAAGCACACTTCCTTGAGAAATTATAACTAAATTAATATTAATCAAGATAACTAAAATGTAACAAAATGATATTGATGAGCTACATTACATTCATGGACCAAAATAATAGCAATTTTACAAACATATAAAAGACAAACAAAACTTTTTTGAATTACAACTCTAACAATATTTGACAACATTGAGTGAAATTGAACAATTTAAGAAATACTTCAAAGAAAACACAAAATCCTTTATATAAACAAAACATCCAGGGTGAATGGTACGTGATGTTTTTGTTTAAGGGCTTAAACTACATGCTTGGGGCTACTTAAAAAGGCAAATTTCAGTTTTGTATGCTAAACAATTACTGTGGTATGTTCAAAGTAAGATTCTTTTTTAAATCATGGACCTAACCATAAAAAAGCTTGATTACTTACTCAAAAGATCATATTTTTCAAACTATGACACCATTTAAAAAAATCTACATTAAGTTTTTAACAAGAATAATGAGCTAGTAGCATCCGTAAATTAAGGTTGGTACTTAAAATTATGCTTTAAAATAAAAAATCAGGTTTTTGTAATATTTTAAACAATGTTTTACGCGTAGTTATTAAATTATGATAACGGACATAATGTGACAAGCCATACAGAAAACTGCATAATTTAATGTTCTTTTAAATGGTATAATAGTGATTTTAATTATTTATTTCGTCCTCGAAAACGTTAGGTGAAACTAAATTAAAACACAGTTTGCAGAAAACTTGAAGCTTTGACTATTTACTACAAGAAAGATTATAAAACACCGATTTGACATAATACTAAGACATACTAATTATATTCGTAAAAATAATTGAAAAAAGGTCAACTTACAAGAATAAGATTTACAAATGTTGTTCAAACTGCCTTCCTCCATTTCTGATGCAGGCTGTGCTCTCTTGCGCATTTGTTGAACTGTCACTTTTGTAGAGTTCACTTGGTGCACTACTTCAGCAGCCGCAGTTATTCTCTCCCTCAATGCTTGTTCTATATTGATAGGTGCAGATAGACTTTTTGTTTCATCCATTCCCATACACAGAAATCCATGGGACTAAGCTACGGCGATCTAGCTGGCCACGCTACAGTCCCACCCCGTCCAATCCATGTAGGATAATTGAGCGTCAACCAGTGACGCACTTCTGCGGTGTAGTTCCATCTTGTTGGAAAATGAGACTGTCTCTTTGTTCTTGGTTGAGATGGTCTAGCAGCAAAGGGAGGCTGTGCTATAAAAAGTCCAAAAAGCGTTCCCCGTTGAGGTTTCCCTTCAAAATTTGTGAGCCAAAATGTATTTCACCTACTACCCCTGCCCATACCATAATGTGAAATCTCCTTTGAAAAGATCGTTCTTTGGTTGCTTTTGGGCTCTCTTCCGCCTACATGTGCATTTTATGTGTATTAAAGATTCCTTGTCTTGTAAATATGGCCTAATCTGTCCAAAGGATCTTTTTGAAGAATTGATACTGGTCAATATCGCTATTGAGCAACCATCTACAGAACTGAACACAAGGAGCGAAGTCTTGAGCTTCAAGTGCTTGTACAGGAGTGAAGGGGTACAGATGAAACTTGTTTCTATGAAGAATATCCAACACTTTCCACTGTGAAACATTTAGTTCAGCCACAATTTCCCTACCACTACTCCTCTCTGGGTTTTCTCAAAAGGTACTTAGAATTAACATCAGAAGACTTTCTTTAAACTTTTCCACTAACCTCTGGTGAAGTTTAGTGAACACCTGTGGGCTGGGAGCTCTTCCTTCGATCTGGGTACCTTAAACTGCACTCTCTTTGCGCAGCAAGTGCATTGCCGTTGCAAAACTCATAAAAAAATGCATTTCTGTATATTCTCTTGTAGTGAACTCTATGATGCTTCAGAACTGAATAGCTTATACATAGCCCCGTTCTAAAGAGTAAACAGATAACGGATTCCGGTTTTCCTTGTGATAAGGTTGCTTTAAAAGAAACTATCTTTTGTTAAACTAAGCAGGTAGTGGAATTTCCCAGTTATTAGGGACAACAGACAAAATTATTAATAAGGTTGGGGTGTATGTCAAGTCTAAGAATTGTGGTAGAACCCCATTTCTTAGGTGATACACGTACAGTGATAGTACCCACCCGCCCACCCATACACGTACAGTGATAGTACCCACCCGCCCACATATACAGGTACAGTGATAGTACCCACCCGCCCACCCATACACGTACAGTGATAGTACCTACCCACCCACCCATACACGTACAGTAATAGTTAGCCACCCACCCACCCATACACGTACAGTGTGGTAGTGACCCACCCGCCCACCCATACACATACAGTCATAGTCATAGTCATAGTCAAACATCTTTATTCATATATCATGTACATTGGTGGTACAGTGAATAGTGTCTAAAAGTAAATAAAATATAAAAAAAAACAACAACAAAAAACAACAATAAAACATCTAAACACAAGAAATTCCTCTTGTATACAGAAATGTTAGGGTTTTACATATGTTTCTGGGAGGTGGAAAACTCGTCAAAAGAATATACAGCTAAATTTATTATATACTCTTTAAGCCTTCTCTTGAATTTTAATAGATCTTTTTCTTTCTTTACAAAATCAGGGACATATTTTAGAAAAAAGTTGCCAGCATATGAGGGTTTTTTTTCAAAAAATTTTAATTTGTGAGGCTGAACAATCTCCCTTCTCCTCCTAAAATTATAAGAGTGTAATGGAGTTATTTTTTCCTCTGAATCTTGCTTTTTGGCAATAAGAATTGTTTCATATATATATTGGCCATAAACTGTAAAAATTTGTAATTTTTTAAAATGTTCTTTTGCCGAATCATCTCGTTTAAGCTTAAGCATTATTCTAATAGCCTTTTTTTGCTGCTTCAGAATGCTGTCCATATTTAATTTTTTTGTTGACCCATATAATGCTATACCGAATAAAAGATGAGAGTGTACATGGGCAAAATATATACTTTTTAAAGTTTCTATGTTACAATAAAAAACCATTTTTGATAATGCAAAGATTCCGGAGTTAATTTTGATTAAAATTTTCTGTATGTGTTCATCCCAATTTAAATTTTCATCTATTGTTAAACCTAGAAAGTTGATTTGATTTTTCTTATGAATGTTATTTGAGTTATAAGTTATTGTTGGTTCTTTTGTAATTTTGTTCTGTGCTGTTTTAAAATTTATAAATTTTGTTTTTTGTGAATTCAATAATAAGTTGTGATTGTAAAAGTAGTTTCCAATATTCTCTAATTCCACATATGTTAGAATTTCAGTTTCTTCTGGAGAGTTAGATGATATGATCAAATTAGAATCATCAGCGTAAAGACATAGTTTAGAATTTTGCTTATAGGTTAAAGTATCTTCCATGCCCTTAAGATAACACAAAAAAAGCAAAGGTCCTAAAATTGAACCTTGGGGCACCCCAAATTTAATTGGCTGATATTTGATGATGATTTGATAATTCTGTTATAATTTGTCAAATGGGTAATTTCCACAAATTGAGATCTATCTGTCAAATAAGAAGAAAACCAAATAAGAGCTCTTTTAGATATTCCAATGATTTGAAGTTTTTCTAGTAATTTACTATGTTTTACGCTATCGAACGCTTTAGAAAGGTCCATAAATATACCAACTGTATAATTTCCTTTGTCTACGGATTCAATAACAGATTCAATAAAAGAAACAGCTGCGCTCACCACTGATCTCCCGTTCCGGAATCCATGCTGATTATCATCTAGAACATTAAATTTTTCTAAAAATTCTGATAATTGTAAATAGACAGCTTTTTCATACACTTTAGATATTGAAGGAAGCACAGATACTGGGCGATAATTGGATATATTTTCAGGGTCATTTTTTTTATGTAAAGGAATTATTTTTGCCTGCTTTAATATGTTTGGGAAAATGCCTGATACAAAAGAAGAATTAATTAGATGACACAAAATTTTACAGATATAGGCTTTTACAGCTTTTATTATTGTTACAGGAATTTCATCATGCCCACTGGAGTGTTTATTTTTTAAAGATTGAATGATTTTTTCCACCTCCCTTTCATCGATCGGTTTCAAATCAAACTTTGGCTTCACACACAAAGCATCGATACAATCAGCTTTCACATTAGTCGTCTCATTTTGATTGTTACTATCTAAAATCAAATCCGTAACCATGTCACCAAAATAACCATTAAACATATTTGCAATTTTTTTAGGGTCTGAAACTGTTTCTGAGTTTTGTTTTAAAGTTATATTTTTAAACTGTTTCTTGTCATTTTCCCCAACTTCAGAGTTGATTATACTCCATACAGTTTTTTGAATGTTTTGGGAATTTTAAATTTTTTTTTGAAAATGTCTGTTTTTAGCCACATCTAATTCTCTTTTATAAATAGTCTTTTCCTGATGTAAATAATTTTTTAAACTAATACTTTTTTTACCACGATACTCCTTAGTCAATCGAATGATATTTTGTTGTTTAATTTTTAATTCTTTAGATATCCATGTACGTTTTTTGTTTATCTTTGTAACCAATATTTTGGGAAAAGCCTGATCAAAATAGAAAGAAAAAATTTTAAAGAAGACATCATATTTTTTTTCTACCGTGGAATTATAGACATTGAACCATGATTCTTTGGAAAGTAATTGCGTAAATAGATTAATGTTTTCAGGTGAGAACTTACGCAACTGTTTTTTTATAGGAAAATTTGCAGTTTTTATTGAATGTTTACATCTTACTTTTAATAGCTGTCCATCATGGTCAGATAAGAAAGTAACCAGACCTTCTACCTTCAAGTTAGATAATTTTATATTTTTTATCAAGAAGTTATCTATTGCTGTCTCCGAAATATCTGTAACTCTGGTTGGGAAATCGACAAGGTACCTCATATTTCTGCTTTTTAACAATTGTTTTAATAATTTATGTCTGCTATCCAATACTAAAACATCTATATTCAGGTCACCTGCTACAATAATTCTATCATATTTTTTATTGAAATAATCAATTAAACTACCTAACCTATCCAAAAAAATATTGACATCTGATTTAGGTGACCTGTAAATACCAATAATGAGATATTTTTGTTTATTAATACTCCATGTGCAGACACAAAATTCAAATTGTAACTCTTCAAGTAAAACATTACCTAGTGCATCCGGCACAGAGACCCCTCTCAGCTCAAAACCCTTCTCTGCCAGAATAATAACCCCTCCTTTAGTCTTTACTTTTCTAGAGAAACAAGATTTTGCTAAATAAGAATCTATATTAAGCCGTTTTATTTCTTCTTCTTTCATGTCATGTTCTGTCAAAACAACTATATGAGGATTTATTTCGTCTAAAATTGCCTGTAGTGAATTTAATCTAGAAGGGAGGTGTTGAATGTTCTGGTGAAAAATTTTGACTAAATTGTGTTGTGATTTTATTTTATTGGTGAGGTGGTTTGGAGATTTAAGTTTAAAGCTGAGAAGGATGACTGGGCCGCACTACAGCCAAATATCACTGTGTCCAACCCAGCACTGACTCCACTACCATCACCATTGCTCTGCTTTAACACTTCACTGTATGATAGGTCGCCAGGTGCCACAGTAACTTGCTCTGTTTGAGTAGATGTCTGCACCGTGAGTTGATCGGTTGCTCTTGTCACTGCCGTGGCTGCTGGAGTAACTGTATCCTCATTAGTGGTTACATTGCCAGTGAGATTTGAGTCATCTGCTTCATTGAGATCTTGAGATGTATATTGCCGGGATGATGGTGTCTCATCTTCTAGTATATCCTGAGTAGAATTGGCTACCATTTGTTTTAATAAAATAGTGGAAATTGAAGTATACAAATTCTGCTTGAAGTCAGCAAAAGAGAGTCCATTTCTTAAAGGCCGTTTTGAGTTTTCATTATAAATAATAATCCGGATAGAGGCTCCTGTCTGTTGCTGGAAATTAACAATATTGGTTGCAAAGTGTTCTGTGGAGATGTTGTCCCGGACACAACCCATTGGTGAGCAGACTAGACACTTCAAATTTCTTCTTTTGAACTCTTCAGTGAGGTGGTTGAAAGCCATGTCATAATCAGAAGCTACAGGCTTTTTATAAAAGTCTGATTTGGTAACCAATCCGAAAACATTCACTCCATCAACGCTTTTTTGATAGGTTAAATAGTTGGTAAGGAGAGAGTGTGGTTTACCAAACTGTTGACTGAAACATGTTGCCACCCCAGCACTCATATGGCGTTCATGGTTGAGGTCTCTAGAAATACAGTGAGCGAAAGCTATGTTCTTATTATACCTATTTTTTTTAATTATTTCCGTCATATTAGATTCAATGATTTTTATTTTTGAATCCCCATTCACTACTATTTCTGTTCTATTTTTAATATTTCCTGATTTTGCTGGAGTGTTTTTTTGGTGAGTTTCTTCCCTGTTCAATTTGGAAGTTTTTTTCAAGGAATTAATTATCATATAAGAGAGTTTCTTTTTGCCACGATAATTGAGGTGTAGGCCATGTCGAGTGAAATGGTCTCGTTTGAGCTCTTCCAAGTCAATTATGCTTACATTAACCATTCTTTCTGCAATTTCCTTTATGTAATTGTTTACTATATCTATTTCATTATGTATTGGGTCAATTGTATTTACGTCATAGCGGTGCGGGATTGTTGTTATGTGTAATGTTCTCTGTGTATTTAAACTTTGTAGGTTACTTTCCAGATTAGTGTAAATTTCTCCAGTTGATTTTTTAGTTATGTTATTAGTTCCTGCAATTATGACTGTGGGACGGCAAAGAGCTCCTTCAGCTTGCTTGTACACTTGCTCGATTGTAGCCCCGGGTATAACCAGACCGCTTACTTTAATTTTTCCCTTGCTACAGGTACCAATTAACTCAGGAAGGCCCCTTCCATGGCTGTCTGAATAAAATTCAACATCCATTGATTTTCCACTATACTCACTCTCTTTCCCTGTTGGTGTTGGCTTTGTGATAGAAGTTTTTCTTGATTTTATCTGTTTTTCATAGTTTCTCTTATCTATTGTTGGATTAATTAGTTTTGTGTCATACTCTTTGGTGTTTAAAGCTTCGTACTTGTTACTTAGAGGAATAACAGAAAGATATTGAACATTTTTGTTTTTCTGTTTTTTTGAATTTCTTGAAATTCCATTCTTTTTTCTCATCTCATTCCAGTTTTCTTCTTTAGCGTTTTTTTCCTGGTTACAAGTACAATTTTGGGGAGTTTTATGCAGGTTGGGGTCTTCTGTGTGGCTTACAGGATTAATAGCGGCAGCAACAGTATCAGAACTAACTGAAATTGGGGAAGCACAGGTGGGAGCGGGTACTTGGTACATCAGTTCAGCAGCTGTGTCAGGTGTGAGTTTAGAGAGGTTGTTATTGTGCAACAGGAGAGCTAGCTGAGCCCGCTTAGTTATTATGTCACTTGGTTTTATGTCTGGCCAGAAACCAGGGACTGGGCTATTTTTTATTTCATAGAATGTACCCTGAGTAATACGTTGGATGAGTATGTCACCAAATATCAACATATAAATACCACAGTCCACTCCATTGCTTTGTTGTGGCACTACTACTTTATTTATAGGTGTGAGTTCTCCTAAGCCAAGGTGTTTGGATATACTTTTTACAACTTGCTTTGCATGTGGTAAGTTGTAGTCACCTATTGAATCAAAGTAAAAAAATTCATTATGTATTTTTTCGTACAACAATGGTACTGTGGTACTGAGTATGGGTAAATTAAGGTTGGTACTTAAAATTATGCTTTAAAATAAAAAATCAGGTTTTTGTAATATTTTAAACAATGTTTTATGCGTAGTTATTAAATTATGATAACGGACATAATGTGACAAGCCATACAGAAAACTGCATAATTTAATGTTCTTTTAAATGGTATAATAGTGATTTTAATTATTTATTTCGTCCTCGAAAACGTTAGGTGAAACTAAATTAAAACACAGTTTGCAGAAAACTTGAAGCTTTGACTATTTACTACAAGAAAGATTATAAAACACCGATTTGACATAATACTAAGACATACTAATTATATTCGTAAAAATAATTGAAAAAAGGTCAACTTACAAGAATAAGATTTACAAATGTTGTTCAAACTGCCTTCCTCCATTTCTGATGCAGGCTGTGCTCTCTTGCGCATTTGTTGAACTGTCACTTTTGTAGAGTTCACTTGGTGCACTACTTCAGCAGCCGCAGTTATTCTCTCCCTCAATGCTTGTTCTATATTGATAGGTGCAGATAGACTTTTTGTTTCATCCATTCCCATACACAGAAATCCATGGGACTAAGCTACGGCGATCTAGCTGGCCACGCTACAGTCCCACCCCGTCCAATCCATGTAGGATAATTGAGCGTCAACCAGTGACGCACTTCTGCAGTGTAGTTCCATCTTGTTGGAAAATGAGACTGTCTCTTTGTTCTTGGTTGAGATGGTCTAGCAGCAAAGGGAGGCTGTGCTATAAAAAGTCCAAAAAGCGTTCCCCGTTGAGGTTTCCCTTCAAAATTTGTGAGCCAAAATGTATTTCACCTACTACCCCTGCCCATACCATAATGTGAAATCTCCTTTGAAAAGATCGTTCTTTGGTTGCTTTTGGGCTCTCTTCCGCCTACATGTGCATTTTATGTGTATTAAAGATTCCTTGTCTTGTAAATATGGCCTAATCTGTCCAAAGGATCTTTTTGAAGAATTGATACTGGTCAATATCGCTATTGAGCAACCATCTACAGAACTGAACACAAGGAGCGAAGTCTTGAGCTTCAAGTGCTTGTACAGGAGTGAAGGGGTACAGATGAAACTTGTTTCTATGAAGAATATCCAACACTTTCCACTGTGAAACATTTAGTTCAGCCACAATTTCCCTACCACTACTCCTCTCTGGGTTTTCTCAAAAGGTACTTAGAATTAACATCAGAAGACTTTCTTTAAACTTTTCCACTAACCTCTGGTGAAGTTTAGTGAACACCTGTGGGCTGGGAGCTCTTCCTTCGATCTGGGTACCTTAAACTGCACTCTCTTTGCGCAGCAAGTGCATTGCCGTTGCAAAACTCATAAAAAAATGCATTTCTGCATATTCTCTTGTAGTGAACTCTATGATGCTTCAGAACTGAATAGCTTATACATAGACCCGTTCTAAAGAGTAAACAGATAACGGATTCCGGTTTTCCTTGTGATAAGGTTTCTTTAAAAGAAACTATCTTTTGTTAAACTAAGCAGGTAGTGGAATTTCCCAGTTATTAGGGACAACAGACAAAATTATTAATAAGGTTGGGGTGTATGTCAAGTCTAAGAATTGTGGTAGAACCCCATTTGTCCCTGATTTACATGTGTTTTTAATCACATAACGTTATTTGAATTTTCTAGTCCTAGTTGCTGGCTAGTAGGGTACTATTACAATTTTTTAAGCACTCTGTATTTCTTTCTATTCAAATAATAATAAAAAATGGAAAATTGTACAATAATACAAACAAGAGAATATCACTGGAAAGAACATTAAATTACAGTTTTCTGAATGGCTTGACACATTATGTTCGTTACCATAATTTAGTAACTACACGTAAAACATTGTTTAAAATTTTACAAAAACTTAATTTTTTTTACTTTAAAGCATTATTTTAAATACCAACCTAAATTTACACATGCTACTAGCTCATTATTCTTGTTACTAATTTAATTTAGATTTAAAAAATGGTGTCATAGTTAAAAAAAATAAGATCTTTTCAGTAAGTAATAAAGCTTCTTTGTGGTTAGGTCTACGATTTAAAAAAAGCTTAATTTGAACATACCACACCAACTGTTTGGTATGTTAATTTGAACAGTGGCATATAACACTGAAATTTGCGTTTTTAAGTAGCCCCAAGCGAGTAGTATAAGCCCTTAGAATTTTAAACACCACGTACCATTCACCCTGTATATACAAAATAACCCAAGAATGAAAACATAATTATAATTAAATAGAATTGAGCACAAATAATTGAAATTCACTGTAGCCACAAATTAGAAACTTGTAGTTTAAAAGTACAGACTTTTCGAAATTTTTCACTTTTTAGAAATTTTCGACTTCACACACTCACTCACACACACACACACACACACACACACACACACACACACACACACACACACACGCACACGCACACGCACGCACACGTGGATTATAACTAGTAAGGGCAACTATCACAAATTGGGACAATTTCTAGAAAAGTGTTTTCAAAATAAAATTTTTTTTTAAACATAATAATCTTACACATACGTAATGTAAACTACGGTATTTATTCTATTGAACCTTATATCAGCAGAGCTAAATTTTGATTCTTGGAATTTTTTTGTTTGAACATGCACCAAAATATTTCACTTTGGTCACAACTTTTTAAATAATTAGGTAATATATATATTTGCATATTTTATCTAAATAAATATGTGTATTTTATTGGTACAGTTAACAGTTCACATAAAACTTTATGACGTTATATAAAATGGTTTTATTTTTATTTTATTGCAAAATAACAACCATGTAAATATAATTCTTATGCATTAACACTTTTAAATGTTCTGCTATTAATTTAAATTGCGAGTTTTGTTTCCGTTCTTAGTGACCCTTCTTAGCAAATGTATAGGCTTTCAGCTATATTATAGTTTAATTTTCTTTAAATAACGTCCTTTTTGTAATTTTTAAAGATTATACTTGTGAGCGAAGTGAATCTGCTGACAGAAGTGAATCTATGTGACCGAAGTGAACTTTGAGTGACAGAAGTGAAATATTGATTCACTAATGTATGTATAAATGTTATGATAAGGGAATTTATTTAATAAATACAAAGCACAGCAGTTTAAAAATATTTATTTAAAAGTATGGATATATCAATTAACACTTTTGAATGAAATGTAGATTCGTAAGGGCCACTTCTATTCCGGGGTTTCATCCATTTCTAGAAGAAGTTTTATGTCATAACTTGTGAGATTGTCTCTTGTATTTGGTTCGTATTCAATCGTTTTATTAACCTGAAATAAATTTCATAATATATACATAGTACATTAAAAAACATTAATTGTCACGCTTTATTATTAATGAAGTGATATTCGAAAATGTGGTACATATTGTGCATAAAAGTACAGTTATTGTAACACATTAGAAAACTATTGTTTATTATGAAAACACACAAACATATATATACACATTAAATAAATACAAAACAAACATAAAAATACAGGTTAGGGATTTTTACATTTCTTACCTGATCTTTCATTTTCTTTGGTGAGGTAGTATATTGTCCATCCGTTTTTGATAATTTTGGTTTTTTAACATCATTTAATTTTATATTTTCTTTAGTTGGTGTGTCAGATACTGGTTTTTTATTTTTCTCTTCTTTATTTGATGATAAGGTACAGCCTGATGTACCTGCTTTAAAAATATCTTCGTCTTCCGATGGTGAAGAGTATATCACGTGGTAAACCTTTTTTCTACTAGTTTTCACTATATAGTTTTTGATCGGTTTTAGATCTTTTTTCTTACTTGTGTTTTCAGTGATCTTTCCAATAGTATAGTGATCACAATAGTAAGAAGGCTTGCAGGTGAAACACGAAAGGGCTCTAATGTACATTGGACAACCTTTGCACCATGTAATCTGTTTAGCTTTTGTTATTCCATGTATGGGTGGAATTTTTGTTTCTTTCAGACTTTTTTTTTATTTATTCAATAGAGCAACTGTCTATAGTAAAAAGCTTTACTTTTGTTTTATCTTTAACGCTATTTACAAATTCAGCCGCGCATGTGATATCATTTTCATGTTTAACAAACTCATCAGCTCGTCATTTCAATAATCCACCCACACCATCCATAGGTCCTTTTCCATGGCCTGCTTCACTGAAGTTCCATGTAATGGACTGCACATTTTTAAAATGGCTTGGTAGTTTTGTCTTCATAAGGAATATATTATATATGTTTTTATATTGACTGGATGGGCCATCGGTATAAAAATGGACATGAGTTATATCAGGGTAACAAGAATTTACCTTTTTAAGCACAGGATCCATGTGGGCCCAAATAGCGTGTGCTTGATGGTCCAAATTGTCAGACACAGTACAGAAACTCTTAGTACTAGTTTTCCCTCTTCATTTTTTATATAAAACACTCCTGTGTTTAGCGTAATTTGATTCTTTGAAGCACTAAAATGAGCAGATTGAATTTCTTCAGAATATTTACAAACATAGTTTTCCGAAAAATCTATTCTGAAAACTATTTCATCCTAACGCAATCCTTGTTTCAATTCCTTTAGTTTATTAGACTGATGTATGTTGTATAATACACATGGTTTTTTTTAATTTATCAGTTCAGTGTCTAGTTCCTTGCAGACGTCAGAAATATGTCTACCTGTTTTTCTCTTTACAGTTTTTACAAGTTTCTTTGTTTGGCCCTTTATTGTTTTTTCTTCTTTAATGGTCTCCCATTGATAATATTTTATTTTAAAATTAGATTCATAGTTGTAAGTCAACGTTTTATTGCAACACATATCACAAAGACTCATCATACAGAATTAATTTTTTTGGTTACATACTAAAGCTTTCACAACTTCGTTACTATTTTTTTGGGAAATAACATTAACCTTCTTTAAAGCATTAATTTTTTTTGATGCTGTATGCAGATGCAAGTTTCACGATCTGAGGCTTTTGGTTTAGTAACTCAAAATGGGCATAATCTTGAAAAGGTTGAATAAGACATCTTAATTTTTGTTTCGCTAATGAATCGTTGGTACAAATTTGTCTTACAGTCCAACAGCACCCTTCGCTGTTTTTTTGTTCCATTTTTAGCAACAAAGTCTCGTTTTCCTGGACACATACGACTAACTGTATCATCCTCAAAAAACATCCTTACTCTCTTTGCAAAAGTTACAGAAATAGATTTCTTTTTTCTTCTTTCGTAAGCAAACATATTTTTTCTATGTTTTTTATTCATTTTATAAGATAATTTATCTTTGAATTCTCCTTGAACTCTATATTTTTTTAAGACACTGTTTCCTATAGCCTTATTTAGAAGTTGCTGCTCTTTAGATTTTTTCTCAACTTTTGAAACTTGACTTTTTATCTGTTTCCTTAAAATATATCCTAGAAACAATTGTTTCTTCACTTGTGGACTAACTTTCTCCTTGCCTAGTAAAATTTTAACTTTTTTATTTGGAGATGGTGAAGCAATTTCAGTCCCTTTTATATAACAGGTTTTCTGAAGTCTATTTAACCTCATTTTGTATTTTTGAACCTTATTTTTAAGTTTCTTTATTTCCCTGTCTTGATATTTGATAGTTCGGTAAGACCTGGCACAATCTCTTCGAACTAATTTTCGACCTCTTGCCTTTTGAGCTGTCTGTTGGATTTCATCTTCAGAAATAGGCGGAGTAATTTTGCAGACTGACAATTCATTTTTTTTTTATTACGAAGAGATCGTCATTTCCTATCTCGCCATTGTTTTTTTATTTTACGGTGCTCTCTTAGAGTTAGATCCTTAACCTTTTTAATTTTATTCTCTAATTTTTTTTTTATTGTATCGTTCCCTGTCTTTGGCTCTTTTTAAATCTAATTCTTCAGCAGTCATCCTTGCCCTTCGCTTATGCTGTCTTTCTTTTGCAAGTTCTCTTTGTCTCTCTAATTCCTTTCCATCTTTGCTTTTTTTTAGGAGCCATTTTAATCCTAAAATACAAAAACTAATATTAATTACTGTACTAAAATAATAATTTGCCTTCTATAGTAGGTGTAGTCCTTCTATAGTATAGGAATAAATAATAATAAAGTACGACTTTACGGAAAAAATTCAATTTCAAAACATTACAATTTTGACAGTTATTATTAATTTAATTTTGGCTATACAAACGAATAATTGCAAACTAAAAGGCTGGTTGTGTTCTATTTGCTTTAAAATAGTGCAATTTATTGACGTAATACATATGACATTGTGATAAGACCAAGAGGTAAAAAGTGTATTCTTATACGCAATATCTGTAGACGATATGTGTTTCATTTAAATGCAGTGTAATTGGCAAAATAAGCATATAATACAACATTTATCTGTTAACATCAAATATATTATTATAGCTAAAAAACACAATAAGGATAATAAACAGTTCACTTCGGTCACAGTTTTCATGTTCGGTCACTTGAACCTTCACTTAGGTCACGATGTTCACGCTCCATCACGTGAGAGAAGTGAGCGTGACCGGAGTGAATATCTGAAATGTTGGTAGCGGCACTGACAGTAAAGTATGACCACGTGTTGTAGTTTCTAGGTTATGGCCGTCCAGTTTATCTTCTCTATGGTTTTAACAAATCTACAGAACGTTGAAACTAATTTTCAGTCTTTTAAAACAGTGACCGAAGTGAATGACAATTAACATACGCAATATGACTTACCTTATTTATCAAGAAAATATGGAAGATTGTCACATTTAACCATCAACAAAACTAGTCACACTCCAGCAGACAACCACAAGCTCACTGATGGGACGGAAATAAGCCGGCGATTGCCGCAACCTCAACAATTTCAGTGGGAATTTCAAATGTGGAATATTTTGTTTCTGGATCTAGGAACACCCCAATAGGATTTTGTTATTATTATTACATTTAATGTGTCATTTTTTACATTTATTAATTATTTATCAGAATATTATACCGTTGTTTTTCACTTGACTAGTGGCGTTTTTCCATTTGAGCACATGAGCCCCTAGAGTATAAATATAATTAAAATACTTTCTTATTGAATGCACAACATAAATAACATTCAGTTAATACGGAGTAAACGAATTAACAACAAAGACGCGTTAAACGCGAAGCGAATCGAGCAGAGACGCGCGGACAGTGCAGGTGCGGTGAGCTGCCTGGCATCCAAGCGGGGATAGGAATAGAGGTATGCGGGGGCAGGCGGGTCTCATATAACAGCGTGGGTGCACCAGCCAGTAGTGCGACGGCAAGTCGCAGGTGTGTACACATAATCTCGTTTCGTTGCGTATCCGCTGTGTGAATATTGTGTCTCTTTTGTGTTCTGTTTTGTTACAAGGATTCGTATGTGAGTGTTTTGTAACATTTTATTATTCATTTGATTATTATGGCAGTGACAGTAACTGAACTTAAAGAACTTAGGTTTTCTAACTTATCTCTCGAAAGAAAGGTTGAAATTAAAGTAAGTGGAAAACCGACCCCCAACTGAACATTGTTCACATAACCAAAAGTAAGAATAGAGACTTTAAGAGGGAATTCAATCAAAACGTATATGCCAGAACCCCGTGGATTTGTGGATGTGAACAAAGCAATAGATTTTATTGCTTCCCCTGTTTACTTTTTTCGAAGCAAACTGGTGAATCTAACTGGGTAAAATATGGGGTTGCTGATCTTTCCCATTTGCAATCAAAAATCAGAAAACATGAATGTTCTCAGTCACACTTAAACTCAGTTTTGGAATTTAGTGCTTACAGGGAAAATATTAGAAAAGCACAACAAACAGGTTACTAAAAATCCTTATGTGCTTTCCAAACTAATCGATTGTATTAATTTTTGTGGGGCGTTTGAGTTAGCACTCAGAGGCCATCGTGAGCAAGATGATTCTTCAAATCCTGGCGTTTTTAGGGGACTAGTAAATTTCTCAGCAGAATTTGATGCTTCATTGAAAGAACATTTGGACAATGCAACAGTGTTTAAAGGTACATCTAAAAGTATCCAAAACGAATTGCTTGATTGCATGCTTGCCGTTTGCCAGGACAACATAAAACAAGAGATAAAAACTACTTGGTTTTTATCGTTGATTGCTGATGAAACTACTGACATTTCATCAACATTTCAATTAGTCATAGTTTTCCGCTATGTCTTGCCTGATGGCCAACCAGTAGAACGATTTTGGCAGTTTGTTCAACCCACTGGTCACGATGCTGACTCAATAGCTAGATGTATTAAAAGTGCAATACAAAGTGTTGTAGACGATCCCAGCAAACTTATATCACAAAGCTATGCTGGCGCTAGTGTAATGAGTGGACATCATGCAGGGGTACAGACTCTTGTTAAGCAAATGTATCCCCATGCATTTTATGTTCATTGCTATGCACACCAACTGAATTTGGTAGTTGGACAGGCTTCAAGCCAAAACCAACAAGTGAGAATTTTTTTTTCAAATTTGAGTGATTTGACCAACTTCTTTAGCAAAGAGTTGCAGTTTTAGACACAATAGTTGGCAGAAGAATCTCTCGTGCTTCCGCAACTAGATGGAACTTCAAGAGCCGTACAGTCAACACTGTGTATGATTACAGAGAAGATTTAATTGCTTGCATGGAGGAAATAGAGGCCTCATCACATCAAGCAATCACTATCATCAAAGCAGGGGCAATCAGAGGTATGTTAGAGGATCCCAACCTTATATTTTGGCTCACAGTATTCCATAAAAATCATGCCCCATGTTGACATTTTGTATAATCAACTACAGCTTACATACACCGATGCTGTGCGAAGAAAGAAAAATGTCGAAACATTTATTGAATGTGTCGAAAAAGAAAGGCAAAACATGGATAGTGTCAAAATTGATGTTGATCAACTACCTATGCCTGTGAAAAGAGCCCGACGTGATGAAAATATTCATGTGACGAGGACAATTGCCGCAAAAGAGGTGTGTGATGTTATTTCCAATCAAATAAAAGAAAGATACTCTTTTTTGACACATCATTCAACGGTGTCTCTGTTTGATTCAAAAAAGTTCACGCACTATGAGAAAACGTTTCCCATTCAACTTTTGGAAGAAACAGTGCAGGTGTATTCATTTTTAGACAAAGAACGATTGAAAACAGAACTTTCAGTGATTTACAAACGAAAAGATTTTCAAGTCATGAACGGGACTGTGCCGTTGTTACAGTTCGTTATTGAGAATGGCTTACAGACTTCATTTTCAGAAACTCACAAACTTTTGACCATTGTTTCTACCATCCCTATGACTACTGCGGAGGCGGAACGGTGCTTTTCGACCTTAAAACGCATCAAGACGTTTTTGAGAAGTACCATGGGGCAAGAAAGACTAACAGCGTTGGCTATGTTGTCTGTGGAAAAGGGTATGATCAGGAGTATACCTAACTTTAATGAGCGTGTAATCGATGTTTTTGCTAGGCAAAAAGAAAGAAGGATGGACTTCAACTTTAAAAACTGTACATGAACTAATCATCTTACAAAGAGTGTTTCTGGAGAAAAACTGTGTATAAAATGCTGAACTATGATTTCATGAAACATTTAGTTAATTTTCAATTAGCCTATTTAACCTATTTTCAACGTTACTTATAACCTTACATTTTTCTTCGTATCAATAAAAATAAGATTGTATTCACATAATCTTTCTTTTATTTGCCTTTTCAATAACATTTTGTTAGCCAAATAAACCAATAAATTAGTTATATTTGCTAATAACTTTCTGGGCTATAAGCAATTATTAAAATGCAAGTAGTCAAATATCGTTGCAAATTTTAAGGAGTTTCTTTTTACGAATTATTCATTCCACAGCACGAAATAACTCACAGTCTTGTACACCTTTTACAAACAAATCAATTTGATGTTATAAAGAGCCTAAAAGTACTGAAATATTTTGTTTACTATTATATTGAGACGAGAACTATGTTGGCAGCGTAAGTTAATTATCTAATCCTGCTGTTATTTTCTTGTGTTCACCCCCGTGACCACTTATCAGGAGCCGCCACTGCACTTGACACAATTATTATTCCTTTAAATGCAGTTAATTGTTTTTAAATGTTAAGTTTACTGTTAGTATTTTCAACTGTAACGCGCGACCGGAGGGGAAAATACTCAAATATGAAATTTATTACCAAATAAAAAATAAGTTTTAAAATTATGTACTCTTCAGCATCAGAAATTCATTTTTTGTTTATATAAAAAATATTTAACAAGACTTTGACAATTTTATTGTTATTTGCTATAACCTAAATTGTCCCATTTTGTGATAGTTGCCCTTAACCATCATTATGGAATATATAAATAGAAAATTATTAAAAATATATTCACATTTCTATTAATCTTGTGGTAAACAAATTACACCTGAAAATAATCAAATTCAAGATAGATAAAAACTATTCTGACAGCAAAATTTAATGCTGGTCAAAACTCTGCTATGTTTGCTTGACAGTATATGAGCCTTTTCCTAAATCACATTGAAAAGGCTCATAGACTGGCGTGGTGGCTCAGTGGCTAAGGCTTCGGACTGTGGAGAGCAAGCAAGGTCCAAGGTTCGAATCCCCACTGAGCCAACGATCGGTACTTCAGTTGTTGAATAAAGTTGACACACAGGCCTGTAGGCTCATGTCAACTGGCGAGTGAAGTATTTAAAAATTTTTTTTAATACAAAAAATATCCAGGTAACGTTGGAAATTATTTTCTTGAGTCAGTACTCAACGCTGCTAGTGTCGCTTACTTTATGACCTGAATCCACTGGGTTGTACAATCCTGACAACATTGTATTAGACCAATCCGTTTAATATTTTATGACTTCTATTATAGTTTACTGCTATTATTGTTCTGTACCTATATTGTGCAAATACATTTATTGCCATAAAAAATATACATGTTCATCCAGTAATTTAAGCCAAATCAAATGTAATAATAAAGCTAGTTCAATAGGAAACTATTTTTATAATTAGCCCGCTTATTATCATTGATAATGTTAATAGGAATACAGGGGGTAAAAAATTATTTATTGAAGCAGAAAATAAAACTTTCTTTAGCAAGAAGATAACTGTAGCAGTGTTATGATTTTGGAAAAAAATTCTTACATGCACCCATTACTGCACAATAAGCTGTAATTTATTGTATTGCAATAGTCAGTTGAGTCTGTCTCAAGAATGTTGATTCCAGGAGACATTCAGCGACCATAAAATCTGAAGATGCCACCAAACGCACAAAGCAACACAAATTGCTTGTTAACCCACTTCTATTAGAAATTGAAACTGAATGCCCACCTATGAATGCAATGTGGCAGAGTAATGATCAGTCTTCATTTTACTTGCAAAACAATTAAAAATTTATAAAATTTTAAGGAAGCTGTCTGGAAAATATATTAATATCAACTCTTATACAATAAATAATGAAACAAGATAAGTTTTATTTATTATTAATTAAAAAAGGATATTTTAACTATATTTTACAATTAGTAAGTACCATACAAACTTGGAGTGATCCTGTTTCAAGAACACGATTGTGAAGAGCAGTAAAAAGTCTTTGCGCTTGGGCACAGTCTTTCGGGGAATTGATCTGCATACCTTCTTCATGCCTTAGACGAGTTCCCTAAAGCAGCTCTACACCTCTAAAGCAGAGTGAGTTTTATGTCCTGGCACACCTGGATATAATTTAAACGGCGCGAGATATCTATTTGAAACCTTGACCCTACCTATTATAACATATTTTCTTAATTTTTCAAGTTGTTGAAAATTTTGTCTCCCATTTCTAAAGGGGGGTAAAGGGGGGCAACTAAACATTTTCAAATACAAACCCCTATCATGTGACCTCTCATTTTAAAGGTAATAAAAAAAGAAATCCAATAATGCAAACTAGAGGTCTATACGTTTATTTTAACAGATTTTATGACCAATTTATAATAATAAAATCAGTAACTGTCTTGTCCTGTTTATCGTAACATGAGTCAACACTAACGCAAATTCTAAAAACAGTTACCTGTTTTAATGTAGCAGGTTTTCAAACTGTTCACCTTCGGCTGTTTGACAGTGTGCTAGACGTGTGTAAAAACTTGTGACAGCATTCAAGAAATTATCTCTAGGAATTGTTTCAGATAAGTTCAAAATTCTTTGCGTTAAGTCATGGACGTCAATTGGCCTTGTTTTGTACACCAGATATTTCATGTAGCCCCAAAAAAAGTAATCAAGTGGGTTAAGGTCAGGAGACCTTGCTGGCCATTCCACAGCGCCCCTTCGGCCTATCCACCTTCTTGGGAAGCCATTATTTAGATATTGTCGTACTTCAAGACCATAGTGTGGTGGTGCTCCATCTTGTTGTAACCAAATGTTATCAGCTTCTTGTCCAAACATATTTTGGAGTGCAGGCACAATCTGGTTTTCAAGCATATCTAAATACTTCACAGAATTTAAATTTCCATCAATTATAAATGGACCGACTAAGCGGTGATCAACTATTCCTGCCCAAACATTAACTTTTGAAGGGCGTTGTGTATGGGCCTCTACATACCAGTGTGGATTGTTATCTGCCCAGTAACGACAATTATGCCGATTGATGGCACCGTTGGTCATGAAAGTTGCTTCGTCACTAAAAAGGATTCTGTTCAGTAACTCAGGTTCAGCGTCTAGTTTGCCCATCATTATATCACAAAATTCAACCCTACGGTCATAGTAATCTTCACTAAGCTCTTGCACTAGTTTGAATTTAAAAGGTTTGAATTTATTACATTTAAGAATTTTTCTTACCGAAAATTGGCTAATGTCGTGCTCCAAAGCAGCTCTTATCGTAGATATGTGGGGATCTTCAACAAAGGACTGCATAACATCTAATGATTTCTCCTCGTCAATTACAGGAGCCCTTCCTGGCTTAGGTCTATCCTTTACAGAATGAGTATCATTAAACCGTTGAACAATTCTTGCCACCGTAAGTCTAGTTATGGGATTGTTCCAGTTAGGAAATTCCTCATTGAATAATTCTGCTACTTCAGCGTATGATCTCATACGTTCTCCATAACCTATCATTAACACAGTAATTCTTTCAAACTCAGAATTCTCCATGTAGAAATAAAATAAGTAACACTATTTATCAGAAAAATAACCTTAAACTGATGTTGTTTATAGCAACTTAACCAATCAGCTGATGAAATGCAAGTGAGTAGTAAAGAGAAAGTCAACAGTAGATTGTTGCAACCGGTAAGATAAGAACAAGGGAAATTCCAAAGCATGTTGACTCATGTTACGATAAACAGGACAAGACAGTTACTGATTTATTATTAGTATATTAGAGAGATAGGACATCAGCAAACTTACCTTAAAAGACAAGTTCACTAACATCAGAGTAGTAGTCACAAACACAAAATACACAAAAGCTCACAAATTTTCAACACCACTGGCATTTTCTTCAGGTGAGTAGAGGGAGAGAGAGAGAGACACTGAAATGACTTCCACTATTGCTGGGTAGGTGGCTGTGGTGGGGGGGTGTACATCCATAGAGCAACACTCAGGTGTAGATGCAGTATTTCAGTTAGTATATATATATATAAAAATATAAATGAAGTTTGCTGATGGGGAAGGGGTTGAAGGGAAGTGGTCTATCTTATGTTCAGATTAGGTGGGTCACGGGATTTTGTTATCCATTGGTGTGCTAATTCCATCCTTCGGAGTTGGGAACTATTGGCATGGGAAGGAAGGGATCTGATTACCTTAGTGGTGTAACACTGATCAAAATTTTGATTATGGAGAAGAGTATGGGCAGAGACAGGTTTTTCAGGATTTTGGACTTTGCAATCATGTCTATGGCCATTCATGCGTTTACGAAGGGTTTCACTGGTAAGGCCAATATATTGGGCAGGACAGTACTGGCACTGGAGTTGATAAATTAGATTGGTGGAATCACAGGAGTGGTTTCCAGGTATCTTGTAGGTTAAGGAGGTAGTGGAGCTGGTAAAAGATGTGGCTGAGAGATGAATAGGGCAGGTTTTGCAAGATTTCTTGTTACAAGGATTGGAACCGGGTGGTTGCTGGTCTTTAGGACAGGTCAGGATGTTGGGATCAGGTAACTTAGGATGGACCAGGATCTGGCGTAGGTTTTTGTTTTGTCTGAAAGTTACAGTAGGAGGTTTTTCAAGGAGATCTTTGGTGTGGGGGGAAGCTTTTAAGATGTTGAAGCCATCTTTCAGGATTTTGTTGTTGATTTATTATTATAAATTTGTCATAAAATCTGTTAAAATAAACGTATAGACCTCTAGTTTGCATTATTAGATTTCTATTTTATTCCCTTTAAAATGAGGGGTCACATGATAGGGGTTTGTATTTGAAAATGTTTAGTTGTCCCCCTTTTTACCCCCCTTTAGAAAAGGGGGGCAAAATTTTCAACAACTTGAAAAATTAAGAAAATATGTTATAATAGGTAGGGTCAAGGTTTCACATAGATATCTCGGGCCGTTTAAATTATATCCAGGTGTGCCAGGACATAAAACTCACTCTGTATATAAAGTGCGTGCTACAATATTCTTCTTTAGTACACGTAGGCATGAGACACTTCACACTCTTCAGTTAAATTACACTAAATATACAGTTCTTCAGATTAAAGATATTTACAGTTTTAAAATGAGTAATAGTCTGTAATGAATTGTAAACACGTAATAACAATGGGTATTTTAATCGTCTGGTTATTGCATTCGATGTATATTTAGTGTATTTGCATTATTTGTAATAGCTGTTTTGAATAGTGATAAAGCTCTTTATCCATTTAAAACATTGCATACGAGTCTAAAGTTTCTCTTTCATGTGTTAGTTCTCTTTTACTAACCTAATGGGCATTTTTATCTAAAAAATGTAGTAATGATGGAGAAAATAATAATAATTGAGGAAATCATACAAAATAACAATGAATTATCAACAAAAGCATGCCTGCTTTGCCTTGAGGTTCTCTTTTGGTGATTGTAGCTAGGCAGGACAAATTCAGTGGCAATGGATTTTGTAAGTCAATCACTAGGTAAGTTTCAAATAAATTAGGTTAAACTGTGTCTTGTACATTACATTTGATGATAACATTACAATGATAAATTACAATATTTATTGTTTAATACAGTAATATTTAAGATTTAATAACTTATACATACATAAATTAAATATTTTAGAGATATTATTAATTAGTTTTATAGCGCTTCAATCTGAAAATAATTAATTGTGGAGCCTGACTTTTTTATTATCTAGTAATCTCAAATTTTTTTATGATTAAAAGAGCTACTATACAGGGTGAATCTCTACTGACACCATTAAATTTACCTGTTTGTTGTACTTATAAAAAGGAACAAAAAAGTCCATATTAACCCATGTCCAATTCTCAACCGTTTGGCTGTAAGGGCTCATATTGTGTGTTTTTAAAATTACTTCACATTCACTCACTGATTGAGCTACACAAACAAAATCAAAACACCTACCAGATTCTTATTAAAACCAATGAAAAGATTGTTAAATTCTCTATAAATTTCAGTTATTTAGTAAGCAAACGTAATTAAAAACTAGATTTCCCAGAGGAAGTTTATTAAACAAATATGCTACATGTTTTTCTCCAATTATTCAAGACCCCATTTTAGCACATAAATGTAGTTTAATTTAATGTCAAGTTAAGTAGAACACTTTTCTCACTAATAAGCTTTAAATAGATGTATAATTTAATTGGGTTGATTATCATGAAACGAAAAATAACACCTAAAATATTTCATAAAACATGGTTTAATATACCATATGTGGTTTACCATATATTATATTAAACCATATATGGTTTAATATAAT